>JAQFXW010005832.1:0-10159 GCA_034693945.1 Dendrobaena attemsi
TGTCTGTGACTCGGTGCATGATAGTGACAGTTCAGCCAAAGGCGACATCTCTTTATTCTGCTTTTCTTCATCGATGTCCATCCTTTGGTTCGATTCCTGTCTGTTCTCTACATCTCTCCTTCTTTAAAGTCGCCATGCCTTCCTTCTGCTCGACGCCTAAGACATTATAAGAACGTGACACAATACTGCATTGTGTCTTTCATTCTACGACGGACACCACTCCATCTCTCGTCTTCTTCGAACTACCTCTTCCTCTTCTCATTGTTATCCATTCTCTATAGGCCCTACCTTCATCGCCTCTCTTTCTCGCTTATTCCCTCCTCTGTTCCTCCATCCCTCTGTTTCCTTCTCCTCTCCCATTCCTACCTCTTTCCATCCCTCCGTCTCTCTCTCATTCTCATCTCCTTCCCAATCCAACCTTTGGTCATTCCTCCCTCCGGTTCTTCCTCTTCCCCATTCCTACGTCTGCTCCTGCCTCTGTCTCTTCCCCTCTGTCTCTTCCCCTTCCTACCTCGCTCCACCTCATCCGTCAGTCTATTCCACCCTTCCTCCGCCGTTCCTTCCAACCTCCTCCATCCCTCTTCATCATCTCCAAGAAAGACACTTCGTGCTGGCAGACACACGTTCCCTCTAATTCCTTCTGTATCCGGCGATCACCATCTATGCATTAACGTCTGGATGCGTGATGAGAGTCCGCGCTCACGTCGCATCTAATTGGCTTCGTTATGCCTCTTACTCAGCAGCAGCAGCAGGAGCAGCAGTATAAATACATGTAGACTATTATTATACTTACAATTATTATCTATATAGACTGATGTTATAAATATAGACTGGTATAATAATACTAGTATTGTAGGCATGTATATAAAATTCACATGCATGGTGCGTGTGTAGTGTGTGTAGGTGTGTGTGTGTGTGTGTTGGTGTGCAGGTGTGTTCGTGTGTAGACACTAGACAGGTATGTGGTTAACTAGTTAACCTGATATCATTTTGTCAGCCTTCCACGTGCTCATGATCGCCGAATGTTTGCCTGAACAAGTATACAAAAGAAGCCTTTTGTGGCGTCGGTCTTGTAGCATAAGTAACTCGTAGAAGTTAAATAAAACCCGGTGCAGATGCTTTGTCATCTTGTGGGGCCAGGTATAGATAGTTTCTCAGTGTTTCCAGTGCAGCTGTCAATCATTGGTGGATTGAAGGCGGATTATAATTGACCATTCGCCTCCAAGACGTGTTTCCGAGTGACACGTTGTCTTATGAAATTGTCATTAGACGTCCGTAATTCTTGGGTGTCGGTGTGTCCCGCAGCTTCTAAGAAATATTAGTGCTCTAAAATGTGAGGCGAGCAATCAACAATGATGTCAATGATGTTGTTAATGATGATGATGATGATGATGATGATGATGATGATGATAATGATGATGATGATGACGACGATGATGATGATGATGAGATGATGATGATGATGCTGCTGCTGCTGATGATGATGATGCTGATGATGATGATGATGACGATGATGATGATATTGGTGGCTATTATGGTGGTGTTGATTGTAGGTGTAGTTGTGATGATGGTGTACTATCGGTAGTTGTGCAGGTTACTATTGTTGCTCGAGTGATAGCGAGATTCTATTTGCTGTGCATTGTTTAACCTCCAGGAAAGGTCACCAGAATGTCGTCGCCATCCAAAGGTCAGACGCGCATCTTCCTCTGGGCCGTTCCCCGCAGTATCTCAACGGCCTTCTTCCGGGCCATGATGAACAAATCCAGCTGCAAGGTAACCACACAACTATACTCACTGAGATGATCAGCATCAGCTCAGCGCCAAGTGAACCGTGCATTGCATACACTTCACAATGCACAATGTAATTGTTATTTGCCACCACCTTATGGCACCGTGTGGCGTGGTGGCGTAGTGGTATGTCCGGTGTCGAGTGACCGAAGGGAAGTAGATTCAAATCTGCCTCCGCGACTGCATAGAACCTACAGCAAGTCCTTCATTTGAAATAGTTGCTTTGAGGTAGGAGTAGCATAACGAATAAGTTCGTTGAATGGTTCGCAGAGGATCTAAGATCGAGCTCCGTATAAGCTTACTTTAGCTCAACCTTCTCTCGGTTGCAAGGCGGCGACCTTCACCACTACACTACCACGCCTCACAATGCATGGTATAAAAGACAATCGAAGACCCGTTGAATGTGGCCGGAGCCATAGTGGATACCCCTTCCGTTTTCTCTGTTGATCAGCGTTAGATCATTAACTTATCTGCCCGCAACCATTCTCTTGCAACCTCTTAAAGCAATCAGCTCTCGCAGCACGATAATATAAGTAGCAGCAATTTCACGAGAATGGATCGTCTCGCTGCAGCGCAAACGGAGTTTTATTTGGAAATTAATTGTAGCGACTCATCGATAGACGACTATTATAGGAGCACAATAATTGGATCGCTCACACGCAAAGCACGTTCGCAGTAAATACTGTTCCGCGTCGAAGCTGCTTCGCCTTTGCTGCTTCAGATAAATTTAGTCGTCGGTGCAATATATCTTCAAGTGCTGAGCTGAAGAAGAAATAGACAAAGTCAGAAGAAATAGAAGCCGCAAGCCACGAAAGCAGGTTCGTTGCTTTCGAAGAGCTCCTAATAGGCGACGATATGGCCAACTGTGATGAGAAAATAGCTCGTTAGAAAGTCTTAAAGAGGATCATTATATCGCTTGTTTCTACGTGTCTATTAAGTCCAATGCAGCTCTTATCAAGTCAACAGATTCCATACATAGTGTATAATTATTGGTCTATTCGCATAGACTTTGCTGCGCCAACTTGAACAGTGATTAAAGTAACAGATCGGAACTACGTTGTGTCTATTATCTGTAAGCTTATGCAATATGCACGCTTGTAAATATGCGCACTAATTGCAATTGCTGTTAAGTTATAAAGGCGCAATGTTATGTATGTGCTGGTGATTACAATAAAGCTGACTTGACTTGACTAAATAGAGCTACTCTTAAAATTCAAAGATCACAAGCTCAAATGCAGGGCCTATGCCTACGTATAGGCCTACCGTTCAACCTTTTGTGCTGGACAGACTTTCACAAGAAATCAGTCTTTTAACCCTAAATATACGAATCGAAATATATGATAGGCCTACACAGGAGAACAACCCTGATTGATTATGAACATCAGAGGAAGATTAGATGTTCTTGTTAATCATAAGCTATGCGCTTTATAAATCTCTAAATAGATAGAATGATACACACATAGATTTATCTGTCTCCGAATGACGTCTTGACGTGTATCATCTTTCATGGAATGGTGGAAGGGGATAATTGCTTTCGCTAATAATCTCCATGCCTTGCTCTTAATTGTAGGCCTATAGGTACCTGCCCACCGCTTGGGTGTAGTTCCGAGCTGTAGCTGTATAAATGCTTTACTTAACCAGGATTTGTCTCTAGTAAATGATACACAATTATTTCTTATTATAATTATGCTTGGCCTGTTTTGATTCAGCCATGCACTCCTAAAGAATCCGATGTAGCTTGTAATCGTGGATATTTTTGGTCAACAAACGTGTAGGCCCTTTATACATGTACGATTTTACTGCATCTAATGGCTGACTACCGTGGACTATACTATCATTACTCTATAATTATAGGAAATTATATGCAATCACAAACTTTTCAGTTGCGTGACTGGTTGTAAATTAATACTATTTACATATATTTAAAAATAGATATATTCAAAAAGATGCTGCGTGCCCATATTATTAGTAATTCGAAGTAGGCCACCATTTAAAGTTGTCTGTTTACTAGTGTTTAGTTAAGTTAAGCAACTAATTAAGTGCCATAAATAATATCAAAAACATTCTAAAAATTAGATGCAACTTCGAAATAGTGTATTAATTATCCATTACTTCATCTGAATTATACTTTGATACATACATGTGACACTATCCTCGGGAGTATTATTTCTCTAAGCCTCTTTGTTATATCAGCAATGAAAATCTGTAATTTTAGAAATGTAGCCTTCAATGTAGATTTACTGATGTTGTTGAATAAGTCCTTAACAATAAACGATTGAAATAGTCTATTAGGCCCTATATTCGGCTTAATTCCGTGCGCATTTATGAATATGTTTAGAGGCCTACCACTCCTATCGCTGTAGGCCTAAGCTGTCCGTTTTAAAATGTGATTCTAATTATACTTATAGAACCGATCTGTCTTCCTACTGTAATTTTGTGATTGTGACTTTTAATCGCCTCTAAGTATACTTTCTTCGCATGCAATAATAATAGTCCGAACGTTATTGACGCTCTTTAGAAGTGGGTCAAAATTACATTCACAATGGCGGAACGAATTTGTTAAGGTATAAGTGATTAACAATTATATCTCGATAATAAAGGAAACAATTTATACTGGATTTTGTACTAAAACTGTAGAGGCATTCCTGCGATGCTCTTCAAGAAGAGTGTTCTATGACTTCATGGTTACATTCAGGCCGATGGCACCACGTGACCTCTGCTGAGGCAACGCTTGAGGTTTCGTTTGTGCTCCGTCTAGTGACATATTTATAGGTCGTTGGTTACATTGCACGATATATATAATAATTATTATGCTTAGGTTCTGATGGAGCCATACTCTCGCGCTTATTACTTTGGTCACGAGCGCGTCAGCAAAAGATACGGATCTGAACCAACCCAGGAAAACTGCACTTACAAGGACATCAAGGCAGTCTGCGAAGAAAGCTACTCAGGTATATACGCTGAACTATAGAGACCTACTCAATCTACTACACTTTAATCGAGTCAGGAAATTATACAGTCTGAAGATCAAGAGGGGACTGCTGCTTGACGATTGGTCATTGGCCCACTCAATGGTTGCTACTCGTGTACTAAGATCGACTATTCAAGCACCGTGATAATATCCTTAGAGGGAAGAATTCATTCCAACAGTCCAATTGGATTGAGAACTGTATTGATCAGATGCGAATTTAGATAAAGTAGCGGTAATGAATAATTACCAAATAATTGATGGATTTCTCTGAGAAATTCCGAAATAGAGCGAGAGATCGGGGAAGACCAGGAGTCCGTGACGGTCCTGTCAATCCACAGTTCCAGCGAGAACATCCTTTTCACCCTGAGTCACGAAGCTCTCTCTAATCAGATGACCTCCTACGTGCGTGATGGACATAGAGTATCACGGCAGCAGAAGGAACACAGCAGCATCAGTCTCCGCATTACTGTCTAAAGGAAGAGGAAGAGGAGTAGCACAAAGACGAGGAGGAAGTGGTGGAAGATCTGTAGGACGAAGAGAAGGAAGATGAGTTGGTTGGAGGAAGATATGAAAGTGGGGCTTGGTGTAGTGTAGTGGTGAAGGTCTCAGGCTTGCAACCGAATGGTTGCAGATTCGAATCCCACCCGCCGCGTCAGGGCCTTAAAAGCAAGTCCTTCGCTCGCAATTGCTTGAGGCGCTTCGGCGTGTTGACTCCGACACACCTCTGGGCTGTGATCGGGACCGCCTCTGAGTAGTAAATGGACTTGAAGGGGTGGTGTAGAAATATGTTAATAAATAATAGAAACAGAAACAGAAAGAGATATTCCTACAGAGGAATCGACTACGTGGTTGCCAGAAAAAACAAGAAAGAAGCGAGGAAGAGCAGAGAGAAGCGTTTAGAATTAGATGAATCGTATATTTATCCATAAAACTAAACCAATGAAGCCATAATTATAAACTCACTACAATGTAACGTATAATTTTGTTCGGTCTGTTCGAGAACGAGTGAAGGTATATACTATAATTATATAATGCTAATTAGGATATCATGTGAATTATTGAAGGGGTCAAATTTACGTTTATAAGAATAAAATATGCCCGTGTAGTGATAAGGCGAGAGCAGCACAATGTACATTGTACAATTACAATAAGTAGCCTATATACTTAATTAGACGTGTATACAATGTACGTACGTACGTCGCCTAATAATTCGTGATGTGATGTAAATTGATTTGATTTGAGATAAGCTAAGGAGTCTGAATTGGCACAACATCATGTGACCTAGTTATTATTATTATTATTATGCACATGTCGTACGTAGAGTACGAGACGGTCTTCGTGAAGGACATGGCTTACTATCTGGTCAATCGTTTGGACAGCGCTGAATACGTTCCAGAGAAATACACTCATACGTTTCTGCTCAGGGATCCTCACAAGTCGGTCTATTCACTCTACAAGATGTCACTCAACAAAGAACTAACAGGTGCTCTATAAATAAAGTCACTGCTTCAGACAGTAATAAGATGATCGCCTGCCTCTTCCATGTGGTGGCCCATTTTAGCACCCTGTGCGTAATACGTATACGGTATACACATAAATTAGTTACATACAATACATAAATACATACACACATAATATTTCATACATAGTACATACATAATGTACGTGCACACATACATACATGTGTGTGTAAGTTAGCTTTGTGATTGGTCAGAAATTTGCAGCTGATGACGATAGAGATGAAGTCAGTAATGTTTTGGAAATTTTGCGTCGAGGAGCAGAGATAGGCAGACAAGTTGAGATGTCAAATGTCTTGAGTTGAGGCATATAAATTGTTAATTATTACCAGACAATGGAGACGTTAGACTACTGTCCGACAACATGCCAAGATCATAACTGCTGCCTTCTTGCCGAATCATGCATGACAGGCTCTAATTATAAGCTTTTGAGCGTTGAGGTCACATAACTCTGTCGGTTATTTCGAGGAGTGTGATTGTATCTATAGGGTCACTGGCAGAGTAGACCAAAAGGGCAATGGAATGGTTGAAGCCATGAAATAATTAGATTTTTTGCAAATAGATCTCGCGTAGTTAATCCATCACTCAAATCTCACATGTCTCGCTTGCTTCCACTGTTTTACCAGTTGGCAAAAATCAAACTCTTAGAATTTATAAAGACCAAATATATTTTTATTCACCAGTGAAGTATAGCCAGCCATTAGAAAGTCTTTTAGCTTTTATAAACCATCCATTCGCCTGGTATTCGTAATTTTCGGATGTTTACAAAAGAAAAACTTCTAGTACAGAAGAATGGGATATTTTACTTATAGGTGTTCTTCTTTCATAAAAAACCCGCTAATGACACATTTGCCTGCAGTCTGTCACACCAGATCTTCACTAGACTGTTTCTTTAAAATCATGACTGACTATCCTTCCACATATAGGCTGTGCTTTGTTCCTTGTTCCATCTCACTGTTGGCATCTCTTTGGTATCCTTGCACGTATACAGGCTGTGTCTTTATCTCCCTGTTTCATTCTCTGTCCATTTCATCATGTCTCCTCGTTGGCAGGTTAGGCTTTGTCTATTGAAAGCAGCTACTTTCCACGAAGCACTTGAAATCCTCGAACTCTTTCATATCAGATGTCTTCTATTGAGACTGTTCCGCTCGAAGAAGCCACAGTTCTGCGTGTCTGAAACGTCGGAGTTGTCTCCGAGCTGAACAGAGCCATCCGTCCATCGAACCAACCGGTTTCCCTCCAACCGTGCACAACTCACTGTTCATGTGCCGCCGCGTGACGTATAAAAGCGATCTTTCGCGTTGAATTATCTTCACCGAGTATAGCGTTCCTGACAGGCGAGCTATTCATTTCCACATCTGAAATTATAACCTAATGAGGCGATTGAGTCGCGTCTCTAGACCGCTCGAACCGATTCAGTCTCGAACCCGAAGCAGGGGCATCAATCAGACGGAAAACGTCCAGAAAATTATAAGCCATTTCGTCGGAACTGCTGTGCAACGACCGGCTATTTACCCATTGGACGAAATTCGAAGGGACAACGATGTAATTGAGGTGAAGAGGAAGATGATGATGACGAGTGGTTGGCTGTCGTTTTGATCACAGACCACAGAAGACGCCCACGTCCAGTCAACCAAACCAAGACCATTATTTACTGTTTACCGGTGGACGCAGACTGAAATTGCTCTGTAAATCTAATCCTATACTTGCCCTTCACCATTTATTCAATATGGCTGAATGTTACCATGGTAGCATGCGACCTACAGCTGATTAGAGCAATAAACACACTGTTGCTTAGTACCTTTACCTTTTTCGTACGGCTAAACAACGTCGATAAGTACAAAATACTATTTTATAACAGTAGTCTAATTTGAGTCTAATGTATGAATGATGCTATACTTAGTGAGTCCACCTTCCGCAGCCTGAGGATTCAAAAGAGTGTAAACGTTACAGAAAAGTGTTGCAACTTTTGTTGCGTTTGAAATAGTCTATGTTGATCAAATTTGGTCGCTGGTCGCTATTCGTAAATACGAATTACCTTTAAGTCTGTAGAATTTCATTATAAGAAGATTTCTACTTTTGCTGGAAATAATTAGCAAAACTGTTAAACGTTATTGAACCATCAATAACAGTGGGTGACGTCAATAAAAGTTGTATAACTTTTATTCTGTGTGCATTGTTTTGGCGAAATTGACGAGTTTTCAGTCTCTAAAATTTTATTTGAAAATTCTTACTTTTGACCGAAATATTAAAACTCCGTAGTTCTCTCACTTTTTGTCCCACCCTGTATATTTTTATAGACCTAACTACGATCACTAGCCTTTAGTGACAGGCTATAGTTCTTGCAGAAAATAGAGCGTGGAATTAGCACTGGAAACTTATAATAATTGATTAATTAAACTAATAATTAATGTTCACTTTGAACCGGGTATCTCTATCTCTAGGCTGGGATCATTTTGATGCTAGCGAAGTTGGATTCAAGGAGCTCTACCAGATGTATCGCATCGTTACCGAACAATTGAAGCAAGAAGCCATCATCATCGACGCCGATGACCTGCTCAAACACCCAGGTGAGTCAATAGGTCAATAGGTCAATAGGTCAACCGATTGACATTGTTACATTGATGTGACTCAGTCAGTTAGTCATGCTCTGGACTCATATAGAACTTAATGGGGCCTTTGTAGGCCTTGCATCATTTTTCATTAAACTGTACAATACATTCGTATTCTGGATACAATTGGGGCCTATACTACATACTTAGCTTCCTGATTAACGCATTGCATTTTTTCTTTCGACTATTTGTTTTTGGATCCACAGAGTCTTATACTACATTCTCTCTGCAACCGCACATTTATGTTCTGGATTCATATAATTCATACACTAACAAGAGACTTGCTAAATTTGAGCTTGTTAAGCAGCTGAATGGCCTGAGTCCGTTTAGCCTTATCAATTGTATGACAACTGATCTGATATAAGCGATTTGAACGAATTATTCTACAACTTCTCTTCTGACGATATCCGCCAAGTAGGTTCATCCAAGAGATCACTGAGCTTATAAAAAATAATGCATCATGGCTTAACTGAATAAACTGAGACGCTGCTTCTTCGGTTTTCCTGCTCTAATCGTTACATTGTTACATCGATGTGACCCATTGCCTTCGCTGAGAGACCCATTGCCTTCACTGAGAGACCCATTGCCTTCGCTGAGAGCCCATCCAATCAAATCGAGATAATGAGACTTGCAAGGCAAGTGTGCCATGAATTGATCTAAGCTTGGATTTCGTGGAAGAGATCTCGTCCGAAAGCTCATTGGACGACGACACTCGGGCACACCAGATGGACGTTGCGCCTAGAGTGGTCAGTGTGTAATACGTCACCATATCCTGTTCACATTGAGTGCAAGTGCACGAGCACTCTGCAGCTGTCGTCTTGATCTAAACGATGACGCTGTTGATCAGGCTGCTGCTGCTGCTGTTGGGTTCTGTGTTTTCTGCTAAGGGATCGCCCATTAGTTACGTAAATAAAATAAGGTGCAGAGGTTTTTGGGAGAGTTTGACAGCTGTTGCAGACAGGAAGAAGGGTGTTCAGTGAAAGTTTACGTCAAGTCGTCAACAATACAAACAAATGAAAAACAATAATTTTTATGCTTTTAAATTAAATACACAAAAATAAACATGTTGAACACTAAAGCAAATGTAATGAATTGGTTGGCCTACGGTTGGCTTAGGCTCTAAACTCACTTGCACCCCATCCCACCAGGATTTGACCAATACATTGTACATTGAGTGGCTGCCAAAAAATAGAGCAAACCTATAGCGATTTTATACATGCGTTCATAGAAATTTGGCTCGTCTCGGGGGGGGGGGGGATTAAACAATGCTT
>JAQFXW010005833.1:0-10158 GCA_034693945.1 Dendrobaena attemsi
GGTCTGTAAGAGGCAGTATAGAAATACACAAATACAAAATACAATAGAAGGACTAAGACCGACGCGGACTGTCAAGTCTGTCATACGCAAGCAGAGGCAGAAACGGACGAATACAGCTTGACAGATGGACATGCAGATACAGACAGATAGGCAAACGGAAGACGGTCGTCGGGAGTACGGATATAGACAGACAGACAAACAGACGTATGGTTAGACAAAGAAATGAATAAACAATCAGTCTTCAGACGGACAGGTATAGAGGGACAGACGGATGATGATCCGATAGACCTCTAAGTTCCCTTCCTCCCCTTATAGACCTATATCGTCCCTTGTGGCTACAGTGACCAGACGGGACAGACCTTAAGACCCTAAGACCCTCTAAGACCCGAGGACCTCCTCCGTCGAACCCATTCCCTGTCCTCAACAGCAGCGTTGGACCAAACGATGCGCAGTAACTGATATACGACACAATCGCGTTCAGCCTCTCAGAGTGACAGCAACCAATTAATTGGTCGCCTGCTCGAACGCATCCAAGCGTGAACCAACCATGCACACACCGGCTGCCGCAACTCATACGTATAGACTACCGGTACATGTAAATACACACACATATTGTGCGCGTGTGTACAATATGTAACTAACGTGATACATTGAATGCATGGGTATAAACAATTTAAAACAAATACAAAGAAGGATCTAAATAATATATAGGTCTATTGATGTGCTTTAACATTATGCATTCATAGATAAATATATCTATAGGGCCTAATACAGAAAATCGACTAATCGTAAATAAAGTGCATGGAAGGATGTAAGATTTTATCAATACAGAGGCTCAAAAGCATCGATACAATTGTGTTCCAAAGAGCCTGTACTGTTAGGCCTAAGTCTATACATGACTTGGGCATAAGTCGAATAACTTGTATAAAATTATAATTTATTATGTATTATGTATAACAATTATGCAATTTTGCACATTAAATGAATATAAATGTACAGGTCTAAGAGTGCATAATTTATATCACAGCATACATTGCATGATTCTTATGTGTATAACAGTGTATATAGGCCTACTATACACCTTTCAAGATAATTATTTGCCTATAGAGCCGCTGAATAGGCAATAATTATTGGGCATACTTATTTTATGGTATATTTTCTTAGCCACAGCGTCTACAGGGTGCATGGGCCATAAAAAGGAACCCCTACATTTTTTGCCAATATTTCCGCCAAAAGTAGGAATTTTTATATAAACGTTTATGTACTGAAAGGCAGTTCATATCTACGTGTAACTTCCAAATTTTACCAAAATGTTTCAAACAGAACAACATTTATTCAACTTTTAGTGACGTCACCCACTGCTGTTTGATGTTTCAAAAACGTTTAACAGTGTTTTGCTGATATTTCCGTCAAACGTTGAAATATTTCAATAAAATTTCCCAGGATTAAAGCCAATTCATGTTTATATATGAAGGCTAAAAATGATGTAACATCTTTTTACTTTGGAATATTTTGATGAAACTGGAATGTAGGCCTAATATGTAAATATGAATTACCTGTAAGTGTGTAAAATGTCATTAAATTATTTCAACATTTGGCGAGATATTAGCAAACAACTGTTAAACGCTATTTGGACCATCAAAAAAGAGTTTTTGAGACATCAAAAAACAGAGGTGGGCTCACTAAAAGTGGAATAACCTTTGTTCGGTTTGAAATATCTGTATAACATTTTGCAGTAATACGTAAATATGAAGTGCCTTTCTGTCTGTAAAATTTTATGTAAAACGTCGTACTTTTGACAAAATCATTAGCCAGAAACATAGGGGGTTCCCTTTTTGGCCCACCCTGTATAGACAGGGCCTCTACAGGCCTTAAGCGCAACTATAGACCCAGTTAAAAGGCCTTTACTTATTCTCTATGAACACGCTTTCTACAATGTGCTGATTAAATATTATTATTTACACAGGTCATTACGTAATCTTAGAATTCTAATTGAATCAAATTTTTAATAATTAAATATACTTATAATTATCAGTCTAACATCCGTATACGACTGAGAACTATAATAGCTAGTGATGGCAAGATGCAATTAAACTGATTCACAACCCACATGTGCACGTAGGCCATTGTTTATTTATTTTTATTTATTCACACATTTCTATACCGCACCTTCAAGTCTCCTACTACTCAGAAGCGGTCCCGACTACAGCCCGGAGTGTCAGAGCTTACACGCCGAAGCGCCACGAGCAATTGTGAGTGAAGGACTTGCTCAAGGTCCTTACACGGCAGGTGGGATTCGAAACCGCAATCCTTCGTTTGCAAGGCGGCGACCTTCACCACTACACTACCGCGTTTGATGCAATTGCATTTTTTTCGAGTATATATATAGCGCGTCTCGTTGTATGAACTTTTCAGGGGAGGCTCCGACTGCGACTTAAGAGTCAACAGGTCGAAGCGCCTCATTTATTACGCCACCTGGCGATAGAAGGCTTGAGTATACCTAAGGGAATTGACTTGCTACTCCTTCTCGAGAGCAAATGCGAGGAAGGACTAAACATTTGGCTAATCCGTTCAAAAGGCTGAAGGAATTATTACTGTATTTTATTTCATTTATTTATTCACACATTTCTATACCGCCCTTCAAGTCCGCTATTCCAGCGGCGGTTCCGATCACAGATCGGAAATGTGTCTTGATTTGCACGCCGAGCAATTGTGAGTGAAGGACATGCTCATGTATGTATGTGTGTATTTCTATACCGCCTCTTAAAGTCTACTACTACTACAGCCGCAGTTGTGTCGGAGTTAACACGCCGAAGCGCCACGAGCAATTGAGAGCGAAGGACTTGCCCAACGCAGTGGCTTGGGTCTGAATCGAAACCGCGACCCTTCGGACGCAAGGCGGAGATTATCCACTGCGCCACAGCGTTATCAGTTGAGCCTGCTATAACCAATCGGGCCACGTTGTCTTTAACAACTTGTTTACTGCTCTCTTCAAAGCATATATACATGGGCTCAGTCAACAGCCACCAGTCTGTAATACTGTGTATACTCGTGTTGGACCAGCACAAAAAAGCTCAGTGGTAACAATTATTATTATGAACGTCATCGCATCATCTGTTTCTCTGGTCTATCCAGACATGACGTTGACGAACGATGAAATCAGCGCTAATCACCCAAACAGTCTTCTCAGCCAATAAAATCGACCTTGAGCTTGTTAGCAAGTCCCTTGCACGGTTGCATGGCAACGGCTGCCTGGCAACGGTGCCTGGGGAAGGGGAGGGAAATCGGTGAAGGGGGAGCGCAGGACACCCCATGCTTCGCCAACCCAGTATCTAACATTTTATTATTTATTTATTTATTCACACATTTCTATACCCCACCTTCAAGTCTCCTACTACTCAGAGGCGGTCCCGACTATAGCCCAGAGGTGTGTCAGAGCTTACACGCCGATGCGCCACGAGCAATTGTGAGTGAAGGACTTGCTGAAGGTCCTTACGCGGCGGGTGGGATTCGAACCTGCTATCCTTCGGTTGCCAGGCGGCGACCTTCACCACTACACTACCGCGCCCCACAATAATCAGAAGTGCTAGAAATAATACAACCAACCAGCGTTACAAAGCCTTGACAGTGGTTAAGCATGCTTTCATACAAAGACCTACATGATAATAATAGATAATTATTATTGGAACAATGTATTCGATTGGACACCTTTAAAACGGTATTAACCTCTGCTTTTTTGTGTTTGGCTTCAACTATTCTATGTCTTAGAAATAAACCTGTTCTAAATGTCTACAAGGCTGTATTATACCGAGAAACTTTTCCTGACGGGAACGGCTTTTGTTGTCATAGGCTGTCGTTCAACTGATGAAACAAATAAGGCCTATTCGGTATTTACTGCAGCCGACATGAAATTGCGCCATAAAAATCGTCGGTGCCTTCATAGGATATAGTATCATCAATGTATCTGAGAATTTATTTAGCACCACTTCTAAAATAGCTAACTATTTCATGCTCTATATATTATAAAGACATTTAAAGGCGTTTAGTTCAATCGTTAAAGGTCATATTCGCTCTAGTAGAGTTCGCTCGGGAGCTTGAATAAGGCTGCTTCATCATTCATTCATTCATTTCAAACATTTTTATATAGCGCCCCTTCAAGAAGACTACTCAGAGGCGCTCATCAATGACAGACGATAGGAATTTAAGTTGAGCAGTTGTGCTTAAAGGTTACTTCTAAAGCAGCAAGCTTTAAATATTCGAAATTATCAGTTCTATTATTAAGAAACTTCTCTAAGGGAAAGCCAACTTGATCAACTTAAAGGAGGTACCTTAGTACGGCCCATCTGTTCAGAACAATACTATTCTTTCCAACATATTGGACACGACGACAACGGCCTCTGTTGTCAGAAGCCGTCGTTAAACTGATGAAGTCTCTTTTGCTATCAAATGCTTAATACAACTTAACCTGGAGAGAAAGTTTGTTTAACGACGGTGTATGACACAATGGCCTTTACCGTCGGAGGCAAAAATTTGCTCCGTTTATTACAACCATGGGAACTTTCTCATGCTTACGTTGACCTATGAATGCTTGTAATCAAAGAATAAAAGGTAGTTTAAATGTCGCAATAACATTCCACTGAAATGGACTCTATGTATGTATGTATGTATATATGTATGCATGTATATATGTTTGTATTTCCATACCGCTTCTTACAGTACACTACTATTCAGAGACGGTCCAGACTACAGCCCGAAGGTGTGTCGGAGTTTTACACGCCAAAGCGCTTCAGCAATTGTGAGTGAAGGACTTGCTAAAGGTCCTTACGCGGTGGGTGGAATTCGACCCACAACATTTTGTTTGCAAGGCGACGACCGTCACCACTACTCTACCTCGTCATATATAGAATTGTCCTCAAAATGATTATATGTTGTCATAGGATGACGTAAAACGTTTGGTTAATATACTGCCAGATGAACTGATTTAAATTAAAATTAATCACTCAGATTTCTTTCGACACCTTCAAATCACCGTTTAATCAGTTCATATTTAAGCGCAAGAAACTAAATAAAATTAATCATCGTTCGGTCGTATACCTTCTTCAAAAAATTGATAATCATATTATTAAGTTCATTCAGGTGTAACATGTCAGCGGGACATAAAAATGTCGATAGCATTTTATTACAAGAAAAAAACATCGAAGTTTGAATGTCAATGGTCGTCTAGGACTAGACAACTGGGGCCACGAAGAGAGCGCACTGCGCCTCTGGTCAATGGAAGCTTTAAAGCTATGTCGCCCTCGACACTTCTGACAGCGAACAGATGCACGTAAAGACATTTATACTTAGTGGTTAGACGATTGTATATTACAAATAATCTATCTGTCTATTTATCTATCTATCTACATGTCTATTATCATACATCCAACCGTCTGTCTATCCATCCATCCATATATCCATCATCCATCCATTCATCCATCCATCCATCCATCCATCCATTCATCGATCCATCCATCCACCCAACTATGCATCTGTCCATCAATCAATCTATGCCTCTCACTCTTTCACAAACGCACATCCTTTTTATCATATGATTATTGAACTTATTATGCAATTTCCTGAGGTTAATTTATAATTTCTGTAAAAGTGTCCCTTGTCTTGCCAATCGTTTCTCCTTTTTCTCTACAGCAATCATCTGTGTTATATTATTATTAGGTAGAAGCCCAGTCTATCTCGGTCACGATTTCTCTCTGTATAGCCTATAATCTCTTTCATTTCTCTTTATTCCTTCCACATCTTATCTTCTCTTTCTCTTCATAATTATCTCTGTAAGCATATCTCCGTATCTCTCTATGTATCCTTGCATATCTTCATGTCTCTCGTCGTCTTTATCTCTGTTCCTTTGTATTTATTCGCACCAGATACAGCTTCAACATGTTCCTCGTCTCGTGAAGAACGCAGTGTCCTTAGTAGACAGACATTCAGACACATCTAAGGATACGACACCCACATTATTAACCCTGGCTGACGTAGTGAGTTTGTTCGTACTCTACGCAGGTGTTGGAAAGACACCATGTCCTAAAAAGGCGATAGAAAATGCTAACGGCCATTTCACACCTGTATAAAAGTTTAACTTGCGAAATATAAAAGAATTACCAGAATATATCTTATTAGTTGGCGTTTTCGATTCAGACCCAATATTGACAGTGCGTAGAGCCATTGAGCAAGTTTTCACTCACAATTGCTCGTAGCACTTAATTCGGCGCTTTAACTCCGCTCACCGCTGGGGGCTGTAGTCAGGACCGCTTTTGAGAAGTAGCAGTAGACTTCAAGAGGCGGTTTAGATATAATTTGAATAAAATAATAAATAAACTTCTATTCACCGCCGGGTTGTTGTCAGTAATCAGTCGCTAGATAAGTCCTTGAGGGATCCTTTATGCCTGCGGGAAAAATTAAAAACAAATTAAATTAAATGATTTCATTGCACGTTTCAGAGGTTGTTTTTAAGATTTTGGTTTAGGTAGCTGCAGGCGAAGAATATGTATTACGTAAAGACTGACTGAGGGAGTGGTTGGTTGACATAACAGACTGGTGCAAAATGGAGATCCATAAACTAAGCAGAATGACGCAGGAGAGAGACAAGTGGAGATTGATGGTGAAACATGTGATTGACACCAACGGGCGCTCAGCCCATGGACCGCAATGATGATGAATAAAGGAATGACTGCACAGACTAACTCCTGATATACAACGAGTCTGCAGCACATCCCAGAATTTCTGTATGTTACTCGTTAATTAGAAAGAGATCGTTGTTTAACTCCTCTGATATCCGGCATAGTATCCCAGCATGCATCATTTTCTTATCTATTTCTTATTTAGATTTTATAACGCGGAGGCGGTGTTGTCGGCAGTCATTGGCTGCAGGTAAATAGATCATAATATAATAAAATAGTGAGAGCGTGACCTATCATCCCTGCCATCGTTTTTGAAGTGAAGGTTGGCGGACAGTACAGTATACATCTGATTATAGATTCCCAGATTTAGTAGCTTGTGACGTTTACACGACGTCTGATTGGTCAAGCGAAGTGGCATGATGACCTATTAGAGAACTGATTGGACAAAACTAGGTCACGAGGTCGATGCTATCCTAAAGGTTCAAGGCCGTTTGAATATTATACCTTCAACATAGATAGGCCATACTCTCTCTAGAGATCATTAGATGATCTCTTTGGCTGCATTCATCAATCGATTCCTTTGGAAACCTTTATAAAAGTATTAACCAATGCTTTATAAATGAATAAGACACGATGTTAAAACAGTAAGGTAAGTTGCGATGTCTGGTCAAATTGAGAAAATAATGTCGCAATAAACTATAACTGTCAATTTCATCAGTTTAAGCCTCCTCTCCATAGAGGAATAATTGCCAGTGATTGACTTATTAAAGGTTCCTCAAAAAGTCATTTTAGAGTCTAAATAGATTCGAACATAGGGCCTTCCCGTAGAAAATGCTCTCGGACATCAAGATAAAGCGTAATCAGTTTTTCCAACTTATGGTCATATAATGACATTAAAGTATGATTTAAAGGTGATGAAAGAGATTTACAATTAACCAATAATTTGACTTCCTTTGTGCATTTTCAGCCAGTTGGTTAATCGATATTCCCACAATTGAGAATACAACATCCAGAGGCGGCCCCGTTCACTTCCCTTAGATGTCTCGGAGTCAACATGCCGAAGCGCCTCAAATAATAGTGATTGCTTAAATACCACAGTTAGTGACCTACCAAACACTAAGAAATATAAATAATCTATTGTAACAATCGTATCGTATCGTATCTGAACATTTATATAGCGCCTCTCGTAGGGTCAACCATTCAGAAGCGCTTGAAGTGCGCAAGGCCTCGCGAAAAGAGAATGGTCTTGAGATGAGACAGGGAGCAGGATAGACTGCCAGAAAGAATTTCAGAGTGAACACATGGAGATAGTCCATTCCACAGAGAGGGACCAATAAAACAAAGGAGCAAGAACAATAGTTGAATATACCACCAATTTAGAAGCAATGTAGTTAATGATCAACATGTAGTTTGACTAAAATTAATACTCACGGAAACAATGATTCTAGCGTTACTTTGAAATGTGTTATTATGTTGTGATATTACTTAAATATTAAAACGATTCACTGTAGAATTATTTAGCTAATTCGTGTTAAAAATTTCTGTGCAACTAACAGCTTCTCCTTTGTGAAGTAAGGTCTCTCCAGTGGCATTATTGAACTTTGAGGAAATTGTATTAACATGTGATAAGAGGTTGCTTCTTATCATAATGACACTAGGCATATAATTCTAAACCATAATTCTCGTCGTAACAATTTAACCGACCATGTCTGGAACTAACGCTATGCAATTCACTTCTTTATTCGACAGGGGGCTTACAATTCTCATTTTGCGTCAATCATTTTGCGGGTTACATACAGCTTCATTCACTAAGGATTTTTATTCAATGCAACACGAAACTACCAGTAGTGAAATGGATGATCACAAGAATTTGATTTATTATCATTCATATTATTATTATTATTCTAAGTCGCATTTTGTGCAGAGTTTAAAAATGCTGTCATTTTGACCAAATCTAATATGAGTTAATATCATTATAATTCTAGTTGTAGGTATTGTATTCATATAAGAGTTAATCATCTCAAATACAACTCAAAACAATAATAAATTTTCTGTGTTTCCTGAAAAGAAACCAAATACATGGAGATCATTCTCCCTTGATGCCTAGAGTCAACACTGATTGATGCTAAAATAGGGATATGATTCTGTGTATTGTCCACGAAATATAGCTCTCATTTGGATACCTTTTTAAGGTGATACTGCGTAGTAGATCAACAACTTACTTCCAATTTGTTATATTACGCCACTTGGACAAATCACCTTCTATACACCTTTAAAACGGTGTCAATCGACCATACATGTATATTATGATCCAAACGGCCTAAAATATTCTCATGTCGGCTGAAGTTACCCATTAGCAATAAAAAATCTTATACAGACAAAATCCGAACCTCTCTTGTTACAACGATGAGTTACGTAAACATCATTCTGTATACCTTAATGAAACTTGTAGAAACTTCAGTTTAAAGAAGGAACCAGATAATTGTAAAACGTTTTAGTTATAATGTGTGTTCCAAATGTCTTTCTTAGGCCTCAACACACCACATAGACGCGCTCGCCACAGACTATTTGCATGCTGAATCGACAACAGCTTGATCAACTTAGTCCCATAGCCCTGTAGACCTATGAGGCTTTATGATTACGCAGTTCTCCGATAATGTGCACCTTCTTCTTGTAAGGTTTTCTAACGAAAATTTGAATGGACAATTAGAAAAAAGCGCCGAAGCGCTTGTGAGTGAAGGACTTGCTAAAGGTCCCTGCGCTGCGGTTGGGATTAGAATCTGCAACCCGTCGGTTACAAGGCGCCGACCTTCACCACTACGCTACAACGCTCCACAATATAATAATATCATTATTATCATAATATTATGCTTAGTAAGTGTTTTATACGCAAGCGACATCTGGTGTCATAAGTATCGTTGAACTCTTGAAATCAACCCCCATTATGAGGGTTTCGAAGAAGGAAACGCCACTGTCGAATATAATCGCCATAAAAATATTGGTTGAAATGCTATTATAGCATGCTAAGCATTAACTACGGTTGTCAGAAGTTGTGGCTGAACCAGCCAAATGTCTAGAACGATGGTGTTACATTTGCCACTAGTTGAAGCCGGTAGCTGCATTCAAAGTAAAATCTTTAGACAGCTGACTGCTTATCACTGAAATATGCGACATTATAGAATTTTTTAACAGCTGTGTATTGAACATGGGGACCGAATGGTTGCCAGTCTGTGCATAGAATTCTCATTGTTTAATGATGATAATATTCATGGGCGGAGTTTATCATGGGCTAAAGCGTGGGGAAGTGATTATTAAAATAGGTCATCAGATTCTTTGTGGATGCGATGGAAACATTTGAATTGATGACTTAAAAGGTCATTAGCTTCGCCCAGGGAGATTGATTCCAGGTCTCAGAGGGCTCGTAGGCCCTGAAACGATATATGTTGGTTGATAGGTTTCTTGATGGTCCCTTCCTCTGTGTGTCTCT
>JAQFXW010005834.1:0-10157 GCA_034693945.1 Dendrobaena attemsi
GATAGGTAGTCCTAGTCAGTGGGTCCAAGGACCTTTTTGGGCTTTCCATTTGTTGCTCGAACTTTTTGTCATGCATAATTATGATGATGTTTATTGAAACCGACAACAATAAACTGTTTTGAATTGAATTGAATTGTAGACCTAATGCTAGTTGAAGGCCAATCTAACATTTGTCAATGCACTTTTAAGTTATTCGCCAGATGGCAGAATATACCGTTTGTAGCCAGATTGTGTTTCGATAGGGCCTACAGCTAACGTGCCAAAAATTTCTTTGAAGAAAGTCGACAAATTAGCGTGCCTGAATGTCAGGGCTACGATAATGGCAGACATACATGTGCATTCACTCGTTTGAGCATTTGTATAGCGCCTTGTACATTAATCTAATCTTAATCATAAATGCAATTGACTTAAGTGTGGCAAAAGAGCAGTTTTAGTGTAGAATGTATCAGGGTACAGTTTCAGCCCCACAATGAACCCGCTCAAGAAGACTTTGCTCGATTCTGCCAGTCTTAATTTTTGTCCAGACCTGAAACCTCAAGACTAAGACTTTTATTCTCAAAATCAAGACCAAGACTGTGAACCTCAAGACCAAGACTTTGAACTTCTAGACCAAAACTTTGAAGTTTTAACCTCAAGACCAAGACGTTTAGTCTCAAGATCAATCAAGACTTTGAAATCACTCTTGTGTACAGTGATACATTTTTTTGGCGTTGTTTAAATGAAAAGTAAAGCAATCACTTCTTTCGACCAATGCAAAACAACAAAACAGTTTCCAGCAATAATTATTTCTCAAAGTCTGTCACGTGAAATGCAGCTTATTTTTGTTAGTGTACATTTTATAAGCACCAAATCACTCAACATTTTTGGAACAAAATCTTCTGTGTGGTCTCATAAAAATCCCACATTGAGAAAAAGAAAAAAACAGTAGTTGCTGGTACACAAAGATGCACAAGTCGTGTTTTTTAAAATCCTACCGTAATTGTTTTCTCATTGACTATAAGATTTCAAGACTTTGAATTCACTGAACATCCAGTAAAAAATAACAAGAACTAGAATAAGTCTACAAGTAGACCAAACCTAAAAATAATAGAATTGCAGAGAACTGTTAGTCACTACAGAATATTATATACAGTGCCCTGAATAATAAGTAAGGAGGTTAAGACTAAGTATTCGTTTATTACTGTTTTCATTGACTTTTCAAAATGTCTTGGTATTGAAATATCAAGACCAAGACTTTTGGTCTAAAGTCCAAGACTTTTAAAAAGGAACTCGAGCGCACTCGGGACCAAGACTTCAAGTCCGAGGACAACAAGACTAGAGTCTGCATGATTGCAGCACAGGTAAGTTGATCTAAAAGCACCCCGTCAGAGGAATTAGCGGACTAAATGGCGACCTCGTGGAAGAATACAAATCAAATCTTAGTGGTAGGCTGGGCGAGGCTTATAACTGGCATCGTCATACCAGGGCAGAGATCCCGCGTATTCTTCGCTTTGCCGCGTAGGTAAGCCTATATTATACCAGCGTAATACCCAGACCAGCAGTACATGCAGCTGGAGACATGATCAAATTTGGAAGTGATGTCAGGCTCAGGTCCTATAGGCTAGTGTGCACGCGACGGTGCGTAGGGTCTAGCCCTAGCTGATACAGCTGATAGTAGATGATGAACGTGCGGACCCTAAAACAATAACTATAGCTTAGTTACGTAAATATTATAGTGATTCTATAGTTTCATAGTCCTTCTGTAGTCAATTTACCATAATAGTAGGTCTAGGCCTTTTGCTATGGTTAACCGTTTAATGACTCAACTAAAGGCATGACATTGTAGCAATGAAGCTGGAAAGAAAATCCTGAATTAACGAAAATGTGAAGAATTGTAAAAAAAATGAAAAAGAATATGAGCATTTAGGCCTACTGGCTAGTTGTCACAAAAGTTCAGGTGGCGTGCCAGGCAAAATCGGTTGGCGTGCCAGGTTGGGTATGCGTGTCATAGGTTCGCCTTGCCTGAAGGCCATATAGGTCTACACCCTGCAATCTGTGGACACCTTCAATAACAGTTGATCCGCTATTCTTCCTCTTCAGCCAATTCTTCAGGGTTCGCAACTCAACTTTGGGATATCCTATCTGGATTCTGAACGACCGAAAGCCTACGCTGCAGGATGGGATGGGCATGAATGCGTTTAATTGAGCAGTGCGATGATGCTATCAATGCCTGTGGTATTTGAAATGGACTCACTCAGCCGCTAGCAGATTTTCAATCATTTCAGTGCATAACTTTAGAGTAGGCTTAGGCCCTATCCCGCTATAGCCTAATGATCACATGTTCTTTGCCTCCTCCTCATCCTATTCATTGTCCTACTCCAGTCCTCCTGCTTCTCGTTCTCTTGCTCCTTGTGGTGGTGCTGCTGCTCCTGCTGCTGCTGCTGCAGTGACACACGGTTTACCGCGAGAAATTCTTCGAGTGATTCGATCTTTCCGCGCAGTCACTCATTCAGTCGATGATGGATGCGATAAAAATATGACATCAGCGATAACTGGTGATGCAGAAATAATTTGAATTCCTTATCAGCGCTCAATTAGCCTACAACATAATTATAGGATTCACTGTTACGCGGCTGCACCGCGAGAGCGTAGGCCATTTAATTACGACAATAATAGTAATTATTACGTCTTCACCTTTCACCAACAGCAGCAGCGTTCGCTAATTGGCCAATATAGTCAAACGACGTTTGGCCGCAGAGCACGATTTGTGGAAGCGAGTTCGTCTGACTCACGTCCAATTGTTCCATCCGGTTTTAAAGCGGCGCGCGCGCGCACGACTCAAAGGCCAAATCGCACCTGGCTGGGTTCGCTCGGATTTAATCGCCTCGGGTCACCCGGTGAAATAAATGGCCTCGGCGCGAAACCTTTCTTTTGCGCTTCACGTCGTGTCGCTCACTTATAACCATGCTTTTAGTAGACCAATGTGCTCTCACTGCTTTGAGAAATTATTTATTTGATTTTGATCAAATCAATTGATCCCAATTGATTCCAATCAAAGGGCGATCAAACACCAATGCTCGGTCGAACATCAAAAGCTTGCACGCATCAATTTTATCGGCTAGGCCCCAGAGAACTTAACTTAGGCGGCATAGTTGTTATATCGGGGGAAACGTATTCAGGTATGGCTGGCGGATGTTGATCGAGTCAGAGTATAGGCCTACATGGGAGTCTCTAAAAGTACCCTTGCGAATTAGCGTGGAATTGACGGTATAAGTCACTCCAAAGCGGCGTTTTATCGAGGTGGCTTCGGTTTAAAATTACTACAGACGACCCTGACCCTGTCCGACCCTCGCGATGCCAAGAAATCGAGAATTCAGACGATCTACAGCACTCCTATGGCCTTCAAATCTCTTAATGTCATGACGTCATCTCACGCAGTCACCTCTACCTGATATAGTGCGAACGACGATCAATGTTAGCGAATTATAGGATAGCGGGGTTTATGTAAATTATGTGTATACATTAACTCCGATATAACAACTATGCCACTTAGGCTATGCAGTATGCGCAGCTCTCCCCTAAATCCAGTAAGCCCTAGCTTCCTGGAGTCCTGTACCCTTACAGGCCTACATGGCTCTCAATCTTGATATTACCCAGATCATGGACCCTGGTAGGCCCTATACGGGCTAAGAAAAACTCTTGTTAGGCCTTTAGGCTAAACTGTTCATCATTATCATCATCATCATCGTCAACATCTTCGTCATTGTCATCATAATCATCATCTCGTTATCATAATCAGTAATCGTCGTCGTTGTCGTCATCGACATCATAGCCATCATCATTATTATTATTGTCATCATAGGCCTAATCAGTAAGATCCTCTTTGCCGCCCCTATCGAGTTCTGCCGCCTTTTGCATTTCCCGTGACCCGCTTAATCTAGGCCTAATCATTATCATCATCGTCATCATGAAGCTTGTCCCACTGTGACAAAGCAAAACATTAGATCTAGGCTAATATCGAAATGTCTAAAACTAAAGTTAATCTCCAGCATTTATTTATTTATTTATTTAAATTTTTTCCGATAGGCCTATAGGCCTTTTTCCAACTTGATATCATAGGCCTATACTCCTGTAGGCCTATAGCCTATGCCTATATATTTTATCAGTGTTGTTTTCCTAGAATGAGCGACTCCTCTTGATATGAACCAAAACTAGGTTTTTGCGTGTTTGGTCTCATTCGAAATAAATAGCTCATAATATGCATGAGTAGGGAGGGATCTTCTATTATCAGCTACCCCTCACTGGCCTAACTTGCACGCTTTTGACTTCCATTCTATAAGTATTCTTATCCCGTTTAGTGCGGTTTTAGTGACACAGTTACATGGTAATGATCCGGCGGCCTACGTATGACACAGTTGCATAATATTTAGTTTCCTGTATTTAACGCTGCAGACGCTATGTCAGAATCGCATCCTGTGATATCTCGGCTAAAAGCAGGAATTCGTAGTATGCCTGGAGTTTTCGGCGCTAGTCTTATTATTTAGCTCCGTCGTTTCTGTTCGTTTCTAGTCGATTATTATTGCCAGCAGACGTCGGTCGAGTCGTGTTTTCTTTATGTACAGTCTGCTCGAGTCCAACCGACGTAGCTTCTTCTTTATGACAATGCTTCGGCCGACCACGCACACCGTACAGGTGATCTTGCGGCTGTTTCTCATACTCCGGTGTTCGGAGGTCGTCGTCCTAGGGTCACCCTCCGCCGCCTCCGACAGTAGTAACTCCCAACGGATCCTCCAAGAGAACGGAGCAGGAGGAGGAGGACGACTGATTTCCAGGCGGTCGACGACGACGCAGGAATGCCGGTCGCTGGCCGATCTGTTTGCGGGCATTAGAATGCAGAGGGGACACGTCGTACCCACCAGGAAAATCCGAGGCAAGTGTATTTCTGGTTTGCTTCTTCAAAGTGAATGAGACCTCTTCCCTCTAATCCGTGTTTTCCTTTTATTTACCTGACGTACGCATAACTCTCACTTTTAAGAGCGTCTTCTGGCCAGCTGTGACAGCCTTCGAATGAGAAAACGTTACTGTCTAGTTGTTTGATGCGTTTAGAGTAGGATAGGCCTACCATTCTTCAATGGATATTTAATATCTGGATCACAGACAATAAAACAATTATCAGGCTATTTTGTTTTGCTGTAGCCTATTAATTACGTGTGGTGCATTTTATAAATAAGCATTCAGTTACCAGAACTGGATATGTGTCACTCTGTGCATCTGTGCATATTATTATAGGCAGGCCTATAATAATATGCTTCTTCCTCAAACATAGAGCCTTCTATAGTAGGCCTATAAGTTTCACAAAACACTGAGGCGCTGACTAAGCCTATAGCAGTATAGCAGGCCTATTCTTGAAAACCTTTTGCTTCCTAAGGGACATTGGTCTTTGTAGTGTCTTATCAAACAGACAAATAAATACCTCTGTATCTGAATACAGCGTATGAATAGACTATACTATAGATCTAAGGCAGAATTGACTTGGTGGCTGTAGCCAATCAACAGATTAATTAGTTTCTGGCTATGGATTTGCTTCTTCCTCAACACAAATGAAAATTCTTTAGCACAATTCAGAGAGAGATATATATAGAGAGAGGGAGTCTGAGGCTACCAATCGCTTAGAGCAAAGGTTTCAATGGGCTCAACATGCACAATGCACTGCCGCCCACCAGTACATCTGGCTCTTAACTGGACCACTTTCCAAGTATTTATGGGTTTAAATGCGAGCATAAGTTACCCGGTTTTGAGGCTCTTAAATGCAGCATTACTAAATCATTCAGTTCTAATGGTAGATTCAGACAACTAAATATCATTTGTGTGTGGACTTAATGCAATTTAGAGCATTATGAATAGGCCAACATGGGCCCGAAAGAAAGAGAATAAGAGGATCAACTGGTTGCAGGAATTTAATCCTAATGGGAGTATATATAGAGCCATGGAATTTAAGGAATTCCATTGCTGCAAGACTGGTGGACACTGGACAGTCAGACATACATTACATATAGACAGACAGCAGACACACAGACAGACACACGGACAGATACACAGACAGGCACACAGACAGGCACACAGACATACACAAAAGATAGACAGATGGTGTAAGCACACACACGCAAGTAGAAAGCAGAGGGTTAATAGTTAACATCACTTCATATCATGAAATGAAGTGACCATTCCTAGTGTAGGCCTATGCCACTATGCCTCCTTAATTATAAACTTCTAAAACATGGAGTTCTTGGATTGGAAGATCTTAGGTAGCTTCAATGTTTGTGGTATCAGTTAAGTAGCCAAATTTGGCAGAAATTGACAAAATAATGGAATATTATGCAGTTACAGGTCTCTCATTACTAATTCAGAGGCAGTCAAGTTCAACTTACTGATAAATAAGGATTAGAATTCGCAGCACTTGAGAAACTGCAATGTTGCCTTGTTATCATTGAGCTAATTGCATTGAATCTGTGCTCTAAGATTAGGACTACATTGGGTATTCTAATACAGTTGTATATGGCCGTTGCAAGTAGGGTAGTAACTAACAACTGGTACCATATTATATAGGCCCCCAAGGGCACCGATGATGTATGAACTGTTGGTATAAATGATGGCAGATGATTTACTGTGTTCTGTTCAATATGGGCGCCTGTATAACAGTATATACGTGTCTGCTGAATTGCTTAAATTCATCTCTCATTCATCTGTCTTTGATTAAAACTAATTATTAAAGTTGTATGCTGGAGGGTGTCTTAGAGGAGGCAGGGATGCTGCAGGATTCTTTGCCCCAATTCATCAATTCTTGTAGACATGGGTTACGGTTGTGGGGCTTCTTTTTCAGACCTATGAGCTTTGCTCTGGGTCTGGGTGCACTGCCTCATAGCCCCTTATAGGTCATTCTTGGTCCCATCCCTCTGAATGCCCCTATTTTGAATGATGACTGAGATCAGTGAGTTGGACAGAGCTGTACCTTTGCTGTAGCACTGGAGATTTGAAGGGAGCTGCTCAGCCTGGTCATGCTCCAGACGGAACAGACCCCACTCATGTGATAAGGCCAGCATTTGTGATAATGCAACCTATCTTGTCATTCGTCTCCTTACTGGGTCAGATTAAGGGATATCTTTTAACAGTGTATTAGTAGTCCTCTGAGTGCCCTGATTATAATTACTCGGTTCTGCTCGGATTTGTCTACAAATCTCAACAGCTTATCTGGTTGGGTTGTACGACAAAGTATATACAAAATTATCTGGCCTTAAGACAAGATAAATTTTATGCTTCGTTACTGACATGTTTATTATTGCCGATATTTATAGAGTCCCATTTTCCTAATTAAAAATAATAATCACTACGATCTTTTCTTAGCTGGTTAGTCTTTGAAGAACAGAAGTGTTCAGTGGATTCCGTTGTTTACTATGGAATGGAACATCTTCTTACCACAACTAAGCTCTGGTATATTATATGTGTTTCTATTGTCACTTCTGTTATTGATCTGCTGAGTGTAAATGGATTGATCATAAGAGTTATATAAACCAGCTATGGTAAAAACATTCAGCTGATTTAATATAATTTCCTTCTAATAAATAAATTATTGTCAATACATAAGTGCAAATATTTGACAATCTGTTTTGCAGTTTTAGTAGTTTTAGCCAGAGGTGCAAAAACAAAATTTTTGCGAAATGAAAAGTTTTTTTTATGTGTTTTTTTTATTTAAGATTTTCCGATTTTGGGTGATGTGAAGAAAAACTCCAACTCAGATTTAATACAGTTGGGAATAATGACTGATAAACACAAAATAATTGACAACAGTTGATTTTATTACAATTAAAGTTCTAATTCTATAGGTTTTAAGCAATTGAATCAATGTTTATAAACAATCTTTAACAAATGCTATTTTTAGAAAAACCAAGAAACCAAATTTCTTGTTTTTTTTAGGTATTTTATTTTTTTTTTAAAAACCAAAAAACCAAACACTGAAAAAAACAAAGTTTCCACCTCTGATTTTAGCCTTGTGAAGTAATTTTTCACTTGCAAAGATTACAATTATAGGTATACATCAGGGATTACAGCTTAAGTGGTCCAGAAAAATCCAAATGATCCAATCTGTATTAGAACTATTTTTGGTTAACCAAGAATGCAAAGTAACCCATCCTTGGTAGCTTCTACTTAATGGATTCTTCTTAAGGGCTGTGATGTTGATGTTGCTTTCCACAAATCATTTGATGGAATTATTAACAGTGTGACTAAGTATGTTACATTCAGTAATATTTATTTAATATGCTAATATTTATTTAATAATAATATGTTTATGGTTTCTGAATAATATATGTTTATGGCTTCTCAGGTATTTATGTCATTCCTCAGACTGTTTGTGGCAGTAACTATCAAAGTTGTCATAGCAGGAGGATTGATGGTCCAGAGCTGCTCTTGCCACCACATTATAATTACCTTACACAAGAGTATACCATGCCTATAATCCTGATGATGCACATAACAGACACAGAGAAGGCATAAATAGATGCACAACCTGACACAACCTGACAGACAGGCAGACAGACAGCCCAAAAGTGTCCAAGCAGAAATAAAATACTTGTCCCTTATAATGTGAGCAGCCCTAGTGTGAGGACTTATATTTATCTCTTGACATTTAAATTATTTTAAATGGATACGCAGGTATGTTATGCAGTGCTCTGGATGGCCAGTCATTTCCTTTTAATAATTCTGAATTGCTGTGCGATGAAGTCCAATACATCCAAGGTGAAATCCAAGGCCAAAAAGTCCAAACCCCGACGCCAGGCCAAATGAAAAGAACAAGAAAGAAGTCTTTTATTACATAGAAGCAAACACAACCAAAGTAGCAATCACAGTAACAGAAAAGAACAGTGAAATCATCGTCTCAATTCTACAACATAATATTAACAACAAGAAACAGTGAAAACAGATTAAACAACATAGCTTAGCTTTCTGACATAGCAACTGTACAATTGGGATCAATCGAATCTATTGTTTATGAATATTGATCCCTTCTAGATTGTGTAGCACAGGTTCATCGATGCAGTGCTTAGGACTTGGCTGGTGCTCCTCTGCGCTTGGCCTTTGAGTAGCACTTTAGAAATTGTGAGATTACGAATACACTGTAGTTATTACTATACTTACACTACTCTTTCAGATGACATTTCAGGTTCTATTGTTTGGCAAGCTCCTGTGTTACAATTATTGTTATCTCTGATCACTGATCACAGTTGATAGGTTCTTGGAGTTTTTGGGTTGCATTTCCTCTTTGGATGGAGACATCTTCCACCTAAAATACAAAATACAAACAAGAGACTGCCAGTGGAAAGATGACCACAATTCTATTCCACGAACTCTCTTCCAACACCTTTTGTAAAATTTGACCCTTTAAATGTCTCTTATATAAACAACTCAATATAGATTAACTATTATAGATAATTATGGTTCCAATGTTATTGCACCCAGATGTTGTGTGTCACCTGGTCTTGATATTAAGCAAATGCAAAGAGTTATATGCTGGTCATCAACTATGATGAATGGAACATTTAAAATCTATCAAGCCCTGCCTCATTATACAGTTGGTATTGGTACATGAAAAGTTCCTTAAGTTAAGCAAGACTCTGGTTGCATCATGCAACAGAATCAGACTTTCGTGACATGCACCGTCATGGCTCACCAACAGAGTTAGGTACGAAATGAATCTTTAATGTTCCATGGGTTCCCAGAAACAATTCCTGTTTTTATGTAAGTTCACTGCGGATTGTCAGCTTGTGTGATTAGACGAAAATACAATACAATGCAACACAATGGACAATACAACACAATGGGACATTGTGGAGCACTTCCTTCACTGTGACCCTGAATTCCAAGGGGCAGCCTCTGGCAGGACTTGATGTTTATTTCCCACCTTACAACATTTCAGAATCATGTTGCCTGGTTACTTATTATGTGTGTAAACAATCTGACCGAGGTCATTACCCAGAATAAAACCAATAGCCACATGGTCATTGACTACCACATATCACAAGCAACCATTGTAACCTCAAATGTGACTCATTAATCATAATAATACCGGATCTTTCGATGTATGCGGTCATGCGATGTATGCGGTGATTGTCCAAACTAACGCT
>JAQFXW010005835.1:0-10157 GCA_034693945.1 Dendrobaena attemsi
GGAGCAGCCGTAACTCCAATGGGAGGCAGTTCCATGTCACTGGGCCCACCACAGAGAAGGCACGGCTTTGCATGGTGACAGTCCGGGCAAATGGGACAGAGAGTAACCCCCTCTATATTATTAGTTAAATACATTTGATGCCATTAGACAGGCATAGCTGACCAGTTAGAAGTAATTAGTAAGTGAGTAGTAGTATGGTGCAATTGAAGTGCAGACATACCTGCACACAGACAAATATCCACACAGACTCAGCCACATAGACACATTGGCACACCGACACATTGGCACACCGATACATAGCAGCCACACAATGACAGACACATAGCCACCCAATGTGTCCATGTATCGGTGACTTTTTTACATGCTAGTTTCCTAAAGCAGCTATATAAATGAAGTTTTGTCCACAATCAAATGTACATTTCAAAGCCAACTGTATGCTTATTCAGCAAATATGTAGACCTACTTTCTTATATGCTTAGCTGTAACGTAACGTTTGGTGCACTATTGTTGTCTCAAGTATACTATATTCTGAAGAGAAAACAATTTAGACAGGAATAAGTTAAGAATTTTTGTTGATTGATGAATTGGTTGTTTAAATGAAGGGTCGCGTTATGTCAGCTGGTGGCCTACGTTGTCTGTTGAGGTGACCCACATGCTGCTTGGTGATGCCATCCAAGCACAACGAACTCAGACATCGCAGTTCGATAACATGGTTTGTCTCGTTTGATCGCCTAATATTATAATACACTTTGATGAGTCTTCTCGTCTTTGCCTTATATTATATGTCATAGTATGTTCTATGACATAGAACTATATAGACTATAGACGTAGGGCATATAATATAGTTGTATACGGTCTGAGAGAAGAAAGAAGAGAGGTGTGTAACTGTGTACGTGACTGTGTGTGCGTATGTGCACTGTGCAGGTGTTTATGTGCAGGTGTATTAAATAATGACTTTTGTACTCTGCAATGAGCAGTTGTACGCAACTGTGCATGATGCCAGTCTTTTCCACTACATTAAAAATTATACTATTTTCAATGGCCTACGAAGTTTAACCAGAAAGTATTTTGATCATCTCGACAATATAAATATAATTTATAATAAAATATTTTCTGTTCATTAATAGTTTCAGCGTTGCACATTACTTATGGGGCACCCTAATCTTTACCAGATATAAAGCATGAGTAATTCTTATCTGTACAACATATCCCTGAAAGTTCACGTGAAAGCTATGGCTTATTATTTCCTGGACAAATACGATACCAGTGCTAGTTTCACCTATCTTATGATTCCACATTAATTTCTGTTTATAGGCGCGGCAAGTGAGAGAGGTTTTTCCCGATATGCCGATGTCTATTATTCTTGAAGACCTGAGAGCCACGAGGTCAGTGGAGCTGACCATTGAGAACATCGTAGATGGACGTGTTATAATACCTCCAGTGAGTTCATTCTTCTGTTCACAGAGTGTTTCTTTTTTTATTAAATATTACTAAGGACTTGATTTGTGCCTGTTATGAACCCTTCGAAACCAGAGACAGTTAAGTTCAAGTTGAATGCTGATTACTGAATGAAGTTAAGCTGTATAAAGCTGTAGTTGCTGGTGGGGTAGCTATTGGGGTTTTAATGTGTTAATTTTGACTGTGACCATATGAATGACTATAAAACTGAAGCTCAAATTGGTGACTAAACATATTTGGCTAAATGTACAGGTATTTCTTTTTCCATGACCCTATAGAAATCCTTGTTACCTAGAGTTTAAAGATCTGTTTTTGATGAAGTTCAAAACCAACACTACGATGCCGTTTTTAGCTAGTGATGACAGGATACCATTCGTAACGAATTATTAACTCTGTTTTACAATGAATCTCTTAACCTTGAAGCCACATTAGGATATTAGTTACCTAGGATAGCAGTCCTGAAGTTTGGTAATCAGTTACACCAATGATTGTGGACCAGGAACAAGATCAACTTTTTTCAGCAATTAATGGTAGTCCCACAATAGGGCTACTTTAAACAAACGATAGCAACTGAAAGATTTGAAGCTGAATATTTCTGTTTATTCAGATAATCACATCCAATTAACTTACATCGTATGAAGTAGGTGACTTTACTGAAATGTGGCTCTGTATCTATTTAAGGGGTTCTCTTCAATCGGCAACGATGCATTTGCGAACGTTGATCCAAGTTTGGAGTCATCTTCACTTGTGCCAGAAAATATGGCTCTGTTTGACAATCAACCTCTTAGCCATGAAGCCGGTCTACTGAGCGGCTCACCTTTATTCGATTCAGCGACATCAGCGGAAGCAAATCGACCTACACATGATGACGGCGTTGCTTTCGTGCCACACGCCGAGGACCATGTGTGAGGAAGATTCTCACCTGGACTTACTTATGCACTTATTTCTTCAGTTTATTAACTAATTAATTAATCATCCGACGACACTGGCGAATTGTGTTAAATAGGTAAGAACTTCTTTAAGGTCCATACTTGTGGGGCCGTCTTAAATAAGGCTTCAACTGGATTAGGTACTCTTTATTATAAATGAATAAAGAATATTGAATTGGAAAAAATTAAACATTATGACTTGAATGAATGAGAGTAATTACTGTGTTGACACTTATTATTACATGAGTGAGCTTGTTACATACTGTACAAGACAGAAATATTTGTGTGTTGGGACAATTGCTCTTTCTGAATCGATTCAAAAAGTAGTTATAGACTGAAACTGTGGTTGAAAGGTATTTAGTGTATGATTAAATTTTTATGTCCTCCGCCTTTGACAAGTTTTATTCCTGTTGATGCTGTTTTATAGTGTGATCTAAGTTCCATTTGTATGGTTCCAATAAACACATTGAATTGAATTGAATTGAAAGTTGTGGTGTACAGTGACTTTGTCTGATTCTTTCCCTGTCAGTGAGGGATTACAATCCGGGAGTGGATTTCGCTTTTCGAAGTCACCAGTTGAACGGGAAGCAATGCTTTCTTCGCGCAAGGATGACCTTATAGACGAAGCAAGAAGGTAATGATAAAACCCGATCTGTTTTTTTAAGTATTATGACCAAGTTGATTAATCGCGAGAAGAAGGAGCAACAACTGCTTTATTCAAGGTACCTTAAGTTACAAGACCGTTCTTCGTTTTATCTACATTGAACCTGCGACCCTGTTTGTGATGGGAAACACTAGTGTATGGCAAATGTTGAAGGACTACAACACCATTGGTTTAATATCGCTGTTATAAAAAGTCATATTGGATTACTTATGCATGGAAAACGCGTTTTGTTTCTTATTGCTTGTAGGAGATTTCTGGCCAAAGATCCGTCGAAAGTGCAGAGCGCAACGGATGTCACGCCAACCGTCCCTTCATCTGCCTCCCTCCAATCATTGCATCACAGATTCCATCGCAACTGAATGGAAGCGAATGCATCCATTCCTCTGATGCCACTATCCCTCCTCAGCCTCCTTCCTCCTACTTTAGACTACTGCATGTGTTCGACTCAATGTCATCACATGGATCGGTCTGCAGCTGCATTTTGTTAATTATTTGCTTTCATTGAGGTGCCAACGTTCAGTTTGGTTGACAAACTGTCAAGCATTCGTAATTTTGTCAACATTTCACTTCGTGCTTTTCTCTCTCTTGTTCGGCGTTTTTGACAGAGTAATGATGAGTGGTGATGATAAGACGCGGTTGTAGGAGTAAGCAGTTAAAGGTATAGTCAGGAAGAAATGTCAGGGGGTTCTCCATTTAATGTGGTCTGAAAATTTCACAAATCTCATCCAAACATGTAATTTCTCTTTTAGAAAAGTAAAAATTCCTTTTGGGGTTTGAGCACCTAACTTCCCTACATACACCCTTGACCACAGTAGTTAACATCTTTACCCTGACTTAACTACACTGAATGCACCAACAGATAGAAACAGTGCAGGTGTCGATAATATGAAGCTAGCGAAAAGAAACTTATTGTTCAACATCTGTGTCAAGCTTGCTTACTTCGTATTCAGAGTATTGAAAGTCGATCTATAATTGTAGTAATTTTTTGAATTGCCACCTAACATGTGATTGCATTTGGAAGCACCGGTATTTGTTTTCTGTAATTAGAATTTTCTGTTGTCAGATTCACTTGATTGTATCAAGTATGTTGGGTGTTTGCCATCCGAAAATGTCTTTGGCTGCTGTTATTTTGTTTAGAACTGTGCTTGTATCAGAGGAATGTTTTGACAGAAATCAGCCTCTGTGTTGATACCAACCAATTATAGATTGCGAGCATTCTGCATCATGTCGTGCGTTTAACCATCTGTAAATATGTTAACAGCTCATTGTAAGTAGCAAGCCATAGAATGAGGCGTTGTGGTGCTGTGGTACTTTTGGAGCCTCGTAGGGACCTTGCGCAAGTCCTTTATTCACAACTGCTGTGTATATGATGATGAACAGCAATCAAATACTGGTCAGTAAAAAAGTTTGTAAATTGAACTCAATACAGCAAAAGCTGTTCTAAAAAATCCTGTCTATTGAAGCCATCTTTTAACAAGGCCTTGTTTAGGCAAAGTCTTCTTTCATTATCTTTGGGAAACTCTTCTTGACCTAAAGTCAAATTTCTTCCTATAATAAAACATGTTATAGCTTCAGTTTGTGTGTCCCTGTGATTGTCTGTGTGCTTGGGAAATCTTCGAGTACAGTACCTGCCTGAATGCTGTCAGCATTGTTGATCAGATTGTATTTATATTTGCTATCGATCTGCAGAAGTTTTGTCCATTCGTCTGTAGATTGCTCAATCAACCTCATAATTGGACCTTGGCATTGGGAGATGTGAACTGGCGGTCATGTGCAATCGGAGTTTTGTGGCAATAAGGCATAGCAAATGGTATGGAGTTTTGATATGTAATATCTCAAGTCTAAACTTTCACTTGGGGATGTTTACCACGGCATTTGGTATTACTTCATACTTTCTAGTGGCACATGCTGAAGTGGTATGCGTGCAAGACGGGCGTGCGTGGCTTCTGAATGATGCTGAAATTGCCTGCTTTTCATTTGTTTTAAAATTCCGGTCAACTCCCAGATTTGTTTCTCGTGCCTATGCTGAAAATTATAATCTACCTATTTATGCCTTTTTGGTGTGATAAAGACTTTATCTTTCGCAATTGTTACTATTTATTGCCTAAATTTCTAGTTAGATAACCTTTAGTTGATCCCACCAGCTGTTCTGATGTTGAATTATGGGATGCTTGTATAGTAGTTAGCCTGCTTGACCGCCAATTGAGAGGTCAGGGGTTCAAAACCCGGCCAGGGCAGAACTTTGGTGTGATTTCAGTTCCACCTGCACCCCTTACAACTAACTCTGCTTATAATAAATGTAATGATTTCAGTGTAGGTGGGAAGATCGGACTGCGAGGAAGAGGACTAGCTGCCCATCGTTGTATGCCGAGTCGCTAGCATTTGATACCCGTGGATTTTCAGGGACTGCTCTCATTCTTCCTTGTGGTTTTCAGTTAGATTTTCATTTTTCAGGTTACTATTAGGTTTTCAGTTACTGCTGGAAAACTGGTTTCAGCTGTATTGACTGAGTTTGGTCTCGACAGGTTGTCAAATACGGATCATCAAAACATTTAAACCATTACAGGTTTTCTTTACAAAGGCTTAGTTTGTTGCATTCACCAGATAATGGCCTGTCAGTTTTTAATCGTCCGTTAAGTCATAAGCGACAATAATTGCTTTATTTGAAAGTTATCATTATTAACCTCATCGTTAGAGGAATAAACAGTAATTTAGTGGCTAGAAGTAATTTATTAGCTAAAAGCATTAAGCTTAATTAATAGCGATATGCAGTAATTTCTTAATTATACTTTATAAGTGCAGTAACTTTGTAGTTAATATGGGCATTGGGCAATCCATTTATTACTTAAAAAACTCATTTTAGACATCTAGTTAAAAGTGGCAAGTAGTAAATTCTTAGTTAAAAGCCAAGAGCAGTCAGTAGTTTCTTAGTAAAAGTGTGAAGCAATAATTTTCTTAGTAAAAAATTACACAAGATTAATGATAGATAGGAAAATTATTTATATCAATTTTCTGGTTAAAAAGTGATAAAGAATTATTTTTTAGCTTAAAATAAGCAATAATTTCTTGGGCTAGCTCATTTGTGCTTCTAATAATCTTTTAATTTCTTCCACTCTTGTTGTCCAAGTACCAGGCATGAATGTCTGCTGTATAAGCGAGTACCATATAAATGTTTACTGAGAATTACAAAATAACCAGCTTATTTGTTCATGATGTGTGACCATTTTCAAGGTAGAAGTATTATGTGCTTTGAGCTTGTCTGTTGCCATTAGTGCAGGTGGCAGAGCTGCTGTTCAATTTTTTCCGACTTGACAACAGAGGTCTTGTGAAAGAATGTGTATTAATGCTTTGTAATATTATTTGAATTATACCCAGAACTTTTTTATTCGTTGGTGGCAATTTTCTTCTTTGGTTCGAAATAAGGTAGCTCTGCATATCTTGAATGTATATTGTGTTGGTTTTCTCTAGCTATCTGTGCATTTAAATTTCTTGTTTAAAAGATTATTCAGGTTTAGATGCTGCATACGATAGCCATTCACTTATTTATCTGTCACTACCAGACTTACCTGACACATTGATGTCGGAAACAAGCAACGACCACAGAAGGATGGAGAGCCGTGTGTGAGTGTGATGCGGATATATGGAGGAATGTTGTTGAATACGCGCATATTTAGTCTGATCAGGAATCATCTTGTAGTTCAACAGTGTGAAAGTATTAGTGAACGTATTGTTTTCTGCAATGCTATTGTTGAACTGCTGTGCACATTAAACATTGGTCCATCTGGATTTGCTTACACCTTTTGTTTGAATACAAAGGTTGCCAACTTTCTCCGAGATATGAAGACTCGTCAACTACGGGTGACTGACTGTAGTAAACCTACGTCACACTCAGACCTGATTAGCATTTGTAAGTCTGGTTCCGTAACTTTAGACCCCCAAGTACGGTGAACTTATATTCAACCAAAAAGTGCTGACAAAATTTAAATTTGGGTGGTATTGGTGGCTTGTGGTACAACTAACGTGTTTTTAACTACCATATACCGGTAATCATATTTGAGTAATTGGGCCCAACGTGTTAATGATGTAACATTTTAAAGTTAAAATAATAGTTAAAGATAGACTGATACTAAACCTGGTTCCATGGACCCACTGGAACTGTAACTTATACGGGCCAGATACACTGAGCTAGCAAAAGGGGACACGTTTTACAGCTATTACTCCATGTATGTGACTTCAAGTAAACATTCATTGCAGTAGAAACCTTTGGCACAAAAGCTGGCTAATAGTAAAAGTTTAAAAAAATCCTGGCTCATGGCTAGAGATGATGATGGCCCCTCCTTGTGGAATGGTCTTTCTCCTGCACTTCGTTCCACTCTGCTCTCTGCCTCTCTTCCTACTGCTGTTCGCACCTTGAAGTCTCATCTTTTTCCTCGGAGTCCTCGAGCCGGAAGCGATTCTGAGTAGACTTGCTCTGTAAGATGCGCTAAATAAAAGTTCAGACACAATGATACTGTTATCAAAACTGCTAAGCCATCAACTGATGATGTGCTATTATCTCAAAGCTTACTATCACCAAAATCTGAATGGCAAAGGCTATTAAACAAATTATGGTATTTAATCAAGTCAAGTCAAGAATCTTTTATTGCAATCCAAAATAATCATAACAAAAGAAAAGACAAAATGAAAACAGTGAATAGGCCCAAAAGGGATCGAAATCAGTGTATCTGGCCCGTATAAGATGTGACTAATGCTATTTCTAATGTGTCTAATAAAGGAATCAACCGATGGTGCACCATACCAAACCATAATGAGGTCAACATCCAAGAGATATCAATATCCAGAAATGACACAAGCAACCACATGGACAAAGCAGATAGACGACAAGTTTAGGGTAATAGGGTATGCCTAGTAACTGAAGAAACTAGTTTACCAACAGTTCTTCATCTACGTAAGACCATACAAAGATGTGTAATATAATTTTCTTTCTGTGGCTATTATTACTTGAAATCAGAATGGTGCTTTGTGAGCAAGCTATTTGGTTACCGATACTAGATTTTGAAACTCTCTCTCAACAACTGCCGTTTTAGCATCAATTTGATGCTAAAATTGAAAACAACTGAAAAAAATGTTCTTGTTCAATGAAGATTAAAGCAATTTAAACATAAGTTGCACAATGAAACAAGAAATATTAACCCTATACCTAATTTTACAAAAGCCTAAATATCCATTAAGTTGAAAATAATATTAAACTTGGAAACTCATACATGAATTTAGAAGATAAGAACCAATGAAGTTGAAGAAACAAATAATACAGAAATAATACAAACATCAATGCCAAGCAATGTAGCAAAAATTCTGGAAGTACTTCAGAAAATAAATTACTAAATGAACATTAAAATAAAACAATGTAATGTTTAACAACCATACTGATAGAAGCCTATTATAATAAGTAGCATTTTCTACCTAAACACTACCTTTAAGGGCAAACTATGAAACAGTAGGGTGGGCGTCCCAGCTTTGATTTACACTGTAAGTCCTCTTGTAGAAAGCTTCAAAAATTCATTGGAAGGCAAGGCACTGCATGTGTGATCATGAAGCAAGTTCTAAGCAATGACAGTTTTGGTACATTCAAATCAAAGCCTGGCCAAAGGCACGTTCTGTAGAGCCTCCTTCACCAAACGAGCAGCATGCGTTCCAGTTCCCCAACTCAAGCTAATTCCCTCTGCTCCATGTCCATAATTGTGAACAACCTGCAAAATCCACAACATGACAAGTTCTAGGAAACCTTTTGCCAGTCGATTTCAAGTCAGTCATAGGCCATCATTATAAAAGTCTCTCTTGAAATTCTTTAACTAAAATTCTAGCCATATTAAATATCACTGAACATTATCATAATTCAGGAGGCGTCTTTCATTATGATGACAATGCTACACGTCATACCTTATCAGTGAAATGTCCTTCAACTATACCTATCCTCAGCATCTGAAAACCTGTTGTTTTCTTTCACAGGCTGGGAGCATTTGGTTCTATTATAAATGGTTTGAATAATTACTGATACAAAATATTCTCTATAGATACAAACAATTCCCCAGTTGATAGTTGAACAATCTGCTGCCTGATATTCTAATAAAAGCTACATTTATATAGCATCATACACAGTGAGCTTCTTCCTAGGATGCTACACCGAATCCAATGTTAGAGAAAGTACCTAGAGTTAAGTAAGTAAGTAAATAAAAACTAGTCCTAATCCAGTCAGTATGTCTAAACACACAAACCGGCAGCCACAACAATAGCGCCAATCACCCATGCTTAAATCACAGAGATGCATGCATGTATGACATTGTATGTAGTCTAGACAATTAAAACGAAGTTTAAGTCGTTTAATTAAGGAAATCAACAGAGTTGGTAATAATATTATTACCTAAAATAGACAGCAAGTAACAGGACAATTACTTGCAACATGAAGTTTAAAAAACTTACCTGTAAGTTTCCAGAAGAGAACTTGAGGATCTCTCTCTCTACCCGAAGTGGTTCTCTGTGAGGTCTAAACCCGATCCACTCCCACAAAACTGGAGCATTCTGCAATTTATACATCAACAATTACACATTTCAGTCACAAATCTCTCATGACAGATAACTGAAACAGAAAAACCAAATGTTGAGATAATCTCAAGTTGTTAACAAAAATAATAACAAAAAACATGAATGAATAATAACACGCGAAAAAACAACCATAATCAACATTGTATATAAAAACAAATCTGAGAAATAACTTTACATCAAAGTTAAAAATTTTCAAATATAAAATCAAATAAACATTTCTGGAGGTAAACGAATGTCACCGCAACTGACCTTGAGTGAGGGGACAATCTTGAATGCATTGTCAAGAATTGTCTTTGTATCTTCGGGTCTTACGTTCATGTCCATGTCGTCGCTCGTTCTTGTTCCTCCAATTGTCACAAGTTCACAGCTTTAAAAACATTCATCAAGCATTATCAATACACACATTTATTCATGTTGCACATAAACTTAACCCTTTGACTGGCAACCGCGCTTTAAAGCGCGCTTTCATATGCAGTTGTATTGCGAGCGCGCTATAAAGCGTC
>JAQFXW010005836.1:0-10157 GCA_034693945.1 Dendrobaena attemsi
CGTAAGTAAGTAAGTATATTCTTTGAAAACTATAATATAAGACCGTCATTTTTGACGGGTTATAGCTAGTTATAAAGAATTCGAAGCTTTCAGTTTTCGATGCGCTAGACACTATATCTACAGACTCTGTAAAGTGTGTTCAGCGGTCGACCATCGACCAAAACATTGACTCTACGGTACATGTAGTAGGCTTTGAATGCACAACTGTAGACAATACAACTGCAATACAGTAAGCCTACAACTAAACATTTATAGTGCGCTTAAACAAAGCAGTTTTGCACGAGAGCTCGCAGCACTGCATTCCTATAGTCAATCATAGCACAATGAGAATCGACGAGTTTCTAAATTTGACTTAAACTACATGTACAACAAATGTAATCGACTGAGGAACTGTATAATTGGAAAACTGTTCCAATTGAAAAGGTCCTTCAACCTCAGGGGCGTATTTAGGGGGGTGTTACGGGTTAAACTTACGGGCTCAACCCCCCGAAACGATTATTTTCCATGTATTTTGTGGATTTTGCAGGTAACACCCCCCCCAAATGTTGATTAAAATTGTGTAAGGATGGAGAAAAATCCGAGAAATAGACCCGAAATCTGTGAAATTGTGGTGAATGACTAAAAACAGGTGATCAGCTTTTCTGGCGAATTGCAAAGCATCAAAGCATCAATTTCGAAATTTGGGGCGAATGACTGGTAAAAAGAAAAAAAAAAGAAGGTCATCAGCTTTTTTGGCGACTTGCAGAGTAAAACTTTCTAAACCCCCCCAAATCAGTTTCTAGCTACGCCTCTGTTCAACCCGAAAAGCAATGCCACCAAACTTCCGGTCTATTATGGTAAATTTAAAATCCCCTCTCGTAGTCGATCAAAGTTCTCTGGAACTGGCTGCAAAGCAATACGTAACCAATAACCATAAATGTCTTAATTATACCTATACGAGGCAGCAGTTCAGTGGAGCAAATTGTACCTTCAATGATTTTTGTAAAAAGATGAGGAGTTCGAGTTGGATAACATCAACACTTATGACGTAGCAACGTAAAGGATCCGCATATATCAGAAATGGACCTGAGATTGCGTTCATCTTCTTTATGTAGGTTCTTGAGCCGGCCATAAAGACGAATCTTATAAGGTCCTAGGAATCTTATGGTCCTGCTGACCATTGCATTTTGGAAGTCTTGCCGTTTACAGAACTCTTCTGCTTGGAGACAACCTCATGAGTGGACAAATAAACTGTTGTCGAGTTCCTTTGTGTGCATCAGTCCGGTTATGATATGTTGAGCATCTTCTCGGTAAATTTACTACCTAGTAAATAGAACTCTTCTCTTCACAATCTAAGGAAATAACTGGACCCAAATTCAAGGAATCCATGTGTGTACAAGTACAACCATAAGATTTTTAGCAGGCTTATTGTCATTCGCTTAATTATTTTAAGCTCACGTTGCCATTACACGTGTTTGCCATCGCACAAAATGTACCGGGTTTGAATTAATTTTATGGTCATATTTGTTGCCGAATCAAAACGTAGTCTTATCTCGGTGTATTTATACAACCGACATGCGTGTTTCTCAGTTAGCTACGTCGGGAGCGAGCCAGGCCGGTTGTTTCACCAACCGCGGTTCAATACCCGGTGCCGGCTTATTTCAGAGATTTAGACATCTCGGGCTAGCAGGTGCTTCTGAATCGTTTCATCGATCTCTTTCGACTGCTTACGAACTATGGCACGTTAATCTCCAGCATTTATTTATTTATTCTCGACAAACAAGTTGTCCAAAGACTGACTACTCAATTAATCTCCTCCGCCCTCGATCCATCCACTGCGTTGGAATAAATTTGTGCTGTGTGTGGGATACCGAGCGATGGACCTAGAGACCATCCCTACCCTATATCTCCGATCGGCAGCATCAAACATCTTCCCGAAGCCTAAACAAATATGGTCTGCCCTGTGACGCACATTACGTCACTGTCCTTGTATCTTCCGTATAGGCTACGCATGTATATCTCTTTCTGTTCTTCTGTATTCACCTCAATAATGACCTCATGAACTGTTTGCACCGCTTTCCATCTGTGTCCCTATGCGTCTCTCTGCGTCTCTCACTCTGTCTCTGCGTTCGTTTTGTTTATAAGTCTCTCTGTGTCTATTAAGTCTATCAGTTTGTCTGTGTGCTTCTTCAACTCTGCCTGTCTCTGTCTGCCTATATGACTCTCTTCGCGTCTCTTTCTGTCTGTGTCTCTTTGTCTTTCTCTTTCTTTCTCTAACTGTCTCTACACACGTCTCTCTTCCTCTCTGTCTGCCTATATGACTCTCTTCGCGTCTCTTTCTGTCTGTGTCTCTTTGTCTTTCTCTTTCTTTCTCTAGCTGTCTCTGCACACGTCTCTCTTCCTCTCTGCCTCTATCGCTATACAGTGTGGCTCAATAAAAAGTCCCACCGGATGAAATGCAATTTCCCGATAACCGATATTGAAATCTGCATCAACACTTCAGAATCTACAGAGGAAGATTTCTCCAATAATCCATGAAAATTTTACTCTTTGAAAACATTCTCATTGCTTCGAAGATGAAATCTTATCTGGATTGCCACTTGTTATTTGCAACGTTTTATTATAAACTTAGAAATCTATAAAGCAGTTTAACCCAAAGCATGTTCGAAAATTAATGTCCTTAATTCCACAGCTTTCACACCAGCACAAAATCATTTTCTGAGGTCCAACATGGCCATGTTGATTGAGTGCCGCGACAGAGGTGGAAACTTCGTGAACAGTTAGCCTACTGCTGGAAATTCTCAGCTCATCGATGTTTCAGGCTTGGAACAAGCCTCGGTAACAGCGTTTCAGCGTAAAGCTTAACGATTACTTAAATTTAATCTTGTAACGAGGTCATACGACATTGGCTTAATTGAGTGTTACAAAAATTATGGTCTAATTATTACTTCGGTGTTACAAAAGATATGGCCTAATAATTACTTCAGTATTACAAAAAATATGGCCTAATAATTACTTCGGTGTTACAAAACATATGACCTAATAATTACTTCGGTGTTACAAAAAATGGCCTAATAATTACTTCGGTGTTAAAAAAATATGGCCTAATAATTACTTCGGTGTTAAAAAAATATGGCATAATGATTACTTCGGTGTTACAAAACATCTTCTCTGTGAACAGATTCTGAATGATATGAAAATTATCGGAGCATTTCTTTGCGTATAGAGAGGCCTACATGTCGTTTGAAACACGGAAATGAATATTTAAACTGCTGTTATTTTTGAAGCGCTAGAAATTTGTCAGTAAACTTTTAATGGATTTCTGCAATTACTTCCTCTGTAGTAGGCTATAATACGCCTATGTATAAGGTTATCTTTAAGTGTTCATTAAAACATCTATTTTTTTTATCCGATGTGGCATTTGCATCCCCTCTTCGTCTTTACCTCACTCTTCAACTTTGAATCAGTCGGCGTCTCTCTTAGTTTCGCGTCCTATCTTTGTCTTCCTGTATTTCTCTCTCTTTCTTTCTCTTCTCTAGCTCCATCAGTCCCTTAACGGTGTTACTGTTTGCTTGTCTGTCTGTATGTCTGCACTTCACCGTGTGTGCTATCTCCTGCTTGTGTTGCAATTACATGTTTTTCGATATAATTTATAGACCTACGTTTAAGCTCCCACCAAGCAACGAATCCGCACAGCATATATAGGCTACCAGCATACCACTAGGCCTAGGTCTACGAGTATTTTACGATGTTACCGAACGAAACGTATTGTCACCGATGCATTATATATAATACATTCAGCTTAATCGGGAGATGTCTATATAAAGAAAGACGGTATACAACAGTGACAGATATCGTGGACAGTGGCTATTGTATGGTCGACATAAAAAATCATATTGAAATTCGTAAGCGGACTACAATGCGAACCCTTCTTCTCAGTACACGGTTGAAAGGAAGGGTTGATATTCTACTCCATATGACTCTATGACTCATGCTGCAGTTGAGCAGAGTACTTAACAAAGAGGCCGAGGACCGTTGCGCGGCGAAATGATGCACACTGCTCAAAGGTTGCTAAGCACCCGCAATCTGGCTGTTGCGCTGTTGTGGTGTTACGGTCGAACTAATGAGAAAAGCAGACAATTTGCTGCTGTTGAGTGATATGAACGAAAGGAAATGTTGTCCGTCGCTTGGAGCTTCTTCATTTCTTCTTCCTCTTCTGCTACGTCATAAAAGACACACCTGATTTAATTGCTTGGGCGGAGTTTGGGTTCCGCTCATGGGGGGCTTCCAATTTTCGAAAAAGTTGATGACTTTTTTGTTTTTAATCCCAACTTCCGAAAATGCATTAAATGTATTCATCGCATCCGACAAAAAAGTTGACGATCTTTTTAGTCATCACCTTCTTTTAATTTAAATGGATCGTCGTCTAATGGGGGAGGTCCAACCTCCCATGACGCTAACTAATGCAGTGGAATAACAAGTCAAAAAAATTTCATGGGGGCTTAGTCCTCTTAGCCCCCGATACACTCCGCCCATGCTTCGACGTGTAATGATAGGATGATTGTATGGGACTGCAGGACAGACAACAGAAGTCAATAACTTTGACTTTCAATCTGGCCTGAAAACACATTTGATTAGAGCGGCAGATGTCAACAAATATTAGTAAGCTTAAAGCTACAGTGGGTTTATTCGCGTCTTCATATAATTATTTTGCTCGGCGATGCTCGTAGGCCTACTTATTGTAACGATGAATGTACCCATTTTAACATGGTAGAATATTACTATTTCAGGTTTACCTCTGTTGAGTCAATACGTCAATGGAAAACACGTGATGGCTAAAAAGTCTTCAGAATTCTTGGACAACCCAGGCTACATTGCAACAGACTCAGCGCCTTCCTAACAGCATAGGTGCCACTGACAAAGCTGTGAACCGGTGCCCACATTCATTTCGAGGGGTCTTTCCAATTCGGGGACCTTTATGAGGCCTAGGACTGTGGGGCATCTGGCGATTGGCCAAACCTTAAGACGACCCTGAGTTACTGAGTTTTGCGATAAAGCTACCAAGAAGCACTGTGTCAAGTTGTCTAAGAAGTAAACCTCAGGAAATCAAGCAAGCTCAAGATGAAATAATTAAGCAATGTTAATATGCGAAAAACATGCCTCTGACATGAAACACAGTTTTGAGTGGAAACAGCATGCTCGCAAAACCATTGCAGCAAAAATGTGCACAACACGGGATCCTGCGACGATTCGATAAAATGTAGATAAAATTCACACGAGAGACATCAGACGCACACCAGTTCAATATTTTTATATTGTTACTTTTTGTTAGGCCTACATAGCAAAACATCATAGGCCTACAGTAGGTCTATAATACTCTACAGGGTGGGCTAGAAGAGGAACCTTCAACTTAATACATTTTTGCTAATAATTTTGTCAAAAATTTGAATCTTAGAAGTCAAATTTTATAGAGATTTCTACTTTTGAAAAAATTAGCAAAAGCCGTAGGAGGTTCGTATTTTGACCCACCATGAATAATATTGTAGTCTGATCCTATTAAGCCCTTGTATTCATGTGGGACGTGGTGGTGTAGTGTTTATTGCTTTGTAACTGGAGGGTATACAGGGTCGAATTCCCCTCCAGTCACTGCAAATTCTTTACTCTCAATTGCTTTGCAGGAAGGATTAGTATAATCATGGATTAGACAATATAAGGCGTGCCATTCTGCCAACCTAAAGAATACATATTACATAAGCTTAAAAGTTTTCCATTGATAAGATGCGATCATGGTGGCATACACGTATATGCGGTGTACATGGTATATAATTATATGAATTATACAGACCTCAACATTATTATTCCAAAAACATAAAATACACAATGATGATGAGTTCTCTGTCTGGAGGTAGGTTCTATGACTTACGCCACCTCAGGAATGAGATGAGTGAGGTGGTTTTCCTTTGCCTTCCACACAGACAATTATATGTAAGCAACTTGTCCAAGGTCGCTACTTAGCGGCTCAAGTGGAGTTCGAACCTGCGACCCTTAGGTCACAAGGCACCGAATATCCACTACGCCCCTTCGTCCCATTCTTGCTAGCCCGAGATTTAAATCTCTGAATGTCCGCCAGCACCGGGGCTTGAAACGCGGTGTCCGTAACAACAGACTTTCGCGGGCATCACTCTTATCGATGTAGCTAACTGGGCCAGTAATATGAACAGTTCATTACAACGGGTTGCACAAAGTATAAATCTATCCAACAGGAACACTGACTCTCTCTTCATTAGGATCACCTCATTTAAATTCGAGCATTGAATTGGCAACTTAATTGACATATACATGTAGGCTGAATAGCTTAAAAATGAAACATAAACACAAATAGCTGCATAGTACATAGGCACAGGTATAAAATGCAGAACCTCAGCAAGTCATCAGCGACTGTAGGCTTCACGTTTTCATAACATTAATGTGTCCTTATTACAACTCTGCCAACTTGTTACTCGCCCATTCTGGTATTGTTACTCTGTCGTCGCAATGTAATACAATAAATACAAATAGGACACAGCATCATCAAATAACACACAAGATATATATTTATATATATAGCATCATCAAATAACACACAAGATATGAATTATAGACCAACATCAAATTCACTCTCGCCGACTGACTGATGTCTTCGCAATATCGAAGCGTCAGCACCGACGAACGAATTCACGGAAATGGCGGACCGACTGAAACGTGGCTTGTTTAGACAAATATTGGTAAATGGTCAAAAGCAAGTCTTTCCCCGTAGTTCCATCACGATTCGCATAAATGAAATGTGCTCGCTGGTCGTCAACATTGCGCTGCATAGACGGTTGATCAACGATGTAATGTATGTATACGGTATACGGTATACTGCTTGCGGGTAATTCGACCTGATTCCTCTATATAAACTAGACCTATGTGTGTTTGTATACGACCCAAAACCGACTCGTATCTCTCTCTGGGCGAATTAAGGTCGCTTCAGTCGGTCGGCGGTAAATAGACCACTGCTGCGGAGTGGAGTCATGGCAGAGAGGAGGACGCTCTAAATTAAACGCAGAGGGCTGCGAATGATTTGTGGAAATTGTGCGATGAGGTCATTAATCAGGGTTTCATATTAATATTTATATGCAGTTTGAAGACTTCGAAGTGATTGTCTCTCATTCATGCTACTGCACCATGCATCACGTCATGTTATGATCTATTTCGAAAATACATGCATTTCGAGGTTACACTCATACTTTGAACTGCTCTCAACAGTTACACGTAAATACATATATCAGCATTCACTCGTGCAATTCTCTAAGCGATGCATGTACTCATAACGATAGGCCTATTATTAGGCTAAATAAAGCGATCCTTTTAACCATCACAAAAAAGCATGAACAGTACTGTAGGTACTTAGAGTTTGATGGAGCTGTTAAAACTTCAAGAAGTTATAATAATGCGGGTGTCAGTGACAGCCTATAATAGGTGTACACAGAAGGACTGATTATAGCACATGGGAACCACCGAGGAATGTAATTATGAACAAACGAAGCATCACCATTCAGTGCATTCACCTGCAAGGAAGATCGAAGGAAGAAACACCTCAATCTCCCTCTATACTAAAATCATTCTGTGTTTGTAGCTTATCGTATCTTATCTTGTAGTCACCGTGATTTCCTTTGCACCAATGTATTAGAAAGAGAGAAAGAGAAGAAGATTCTGAATAAGAAGCTATAGTTATGTTTATTGCCCCCACTCTACACTCCACAGTATTGGAAAAGAAACGTGAACAGTTAATATGCACATTGTCCCCCAATGCACATAGTACATTAATTATAATTGTCAATGCCTCGAATAAAATATTCACTATTCAAAAACTATGACTGGGCCGAGTTCTTGAAAAGACTGCGAGTGCCCAGAACCGGTGAAACTGTTCTATGAATGGAATTATGTCTACATAGTACCTCGACGAATGTACGTCTATGGCAGTACCTCGACGATTGTACGTCCACTCAGATAACTCATTTATTATGCGAATGTGAGTGCAATGTAGTGTATAAAACATGAGTACACATATTTATATAGCATTCGCCTGCATTACGTATACGATACGAAAACACACACTGTCATATATATATATATATACAAAATTATAATTGTGTATGCATATATGTTGCGCTAATACATAATTCACGATATAGGCTAACTTACACATCGAGGTGTCTCTTTCTCTTCGTCTGTATGTCAGTTTCTCTCAGTCTGACACTGTCTTTCTGCTGTCTGTCTTCGTCTCTCTAGGGCCTACGTGGATCTGTCGGTTTCCTTTGAAATAATATTAATTATTATGTCTATTATTTTAATTCATTCTGCTTTTCGTCTTTACATCCGATCGTTCTGTGCGTCCTGTTATGCGTCTGAGTCTTTCTGTCAGTGTGTCGTAGATCAGCTGCAGAAGCAGAAGGAACGACAGACAGGCAGGCAGACAGAAAGACAGGCAGGAAAGAGACAGACAGACAGACAGACAGACAATCGTGTTGATAAACAATCGGGAGTGAAAGTGTTGGGTCAGAAGTTGTGGTCGTCGCTCTCTGGGTCGTCTCCTCTGACGAACGATAATCGACGATATGACCCCCCTCTGCCCCTCTGCCCCTCTGCCCCTCCCTCCTCTCTTGCCTGCCCGTCTCTTCAAAGAGACGCCCACACCTCCCACTCTGCATCAATCCTGCCTCTTGACCTTCTCCTCCACTTCCTCCTCCTTCTATTCCTTCTTCTCCTCCTCCTACACCTCTTTCTACTTCTCCTGTGCTTCCTCATTAGTCTCTGTTCTTTTCTTCTGTTCTCCATCCCTTTACAATTTCTCATCTCATCTGTCTGTCTCTTTAGCTGTCACTGTTACTTTCTCTGTCTGTTCCTCTCTCTCTCTTTCTTTCTCTCTCTCTTTCTCTCTCACACTAATCACCGCTCTATCTATCTCTGTGTCTGTCTCTTTGTTTCTGTCTGTCTCTGCCTGCCTCTCTGTCTCTGTATGCAACTCTCACCGGTGATTTTTTCCTTGAACATCACCACGCTTTCCATCTTTCCTTTCTTCTTTAGACCTCCATCCCTCCATCACTGACGTCTCTTCCATCTCTCTTCAGTCTCCTATGTATACATCCAATTCAACTCCATTATAGCTGATCCCAACTGTATCTTTCCCTCTTCTCTTCCTTCTCTCCGTTCTTTCTTTTTGAAGCCCATTTTCATGTAATCCTTATACTTTCCAGTCAACAACATTATTACATAGATCTCCTTGACTGCCAACTGCAAAGAGGTTCCGATTGCAAACTGAAAAACGAGGGCCGCTGAAAGCCCGAGAAAGAAAAGTGGCCCCATCGGGACAATTTGAGTAATCCACAGAGGGAAGTTGAAACTACTCGACTGCCTTCAACCGCCATCCCAACACGTACCCTATATCCCTTTCCCATTTTGCTGCAATGAAAATCATTTCCATTTCCGCTGCATCCTCCTTCCTCATCTAAATAATCCGCACATTGCTCTTCTCTCCAGTTCTCCAGCCTTCTCCTATTCCCTCTCTGTCTAAGTGTCGCTGTATGTTTCTGTCTGTCTGTCTGTCTGTCTGCCTCTGTTTCTTTGCCTTTCTGTCTATCTCCGTTTCCGTCTCTGTCTGTCTGTCTCTGTCTGTCTCTGTCTGTCTCTGTCTGTCGCTGTCTGTCTCTGTCTGTCTGTTTCTCTCCCTCCCTCTCCCTCTTCCTCTTCCTCTTCCTCTTCCTGTCTCTCTAGTAACAATCTATTTTGATGCTCTTGCATGTGTGTTGGGACTTTGTTCGATCGGTTCTTCCTGGAGTGGAAGGGAAGTGGGGGGGGATCGGATGGGAGCCGGACTTTAACGACCCCCTGGCGGCATGTGATGGCTCAGCTATCTGATGTCCGGGCCAGTGAGTACGAGACGACGACGTCTTCGCAGAAGGACCTCTGTCGACGATCGTGACGAAAAGAAAATATCAGCTCTTCCATCGATCCATCCATCCATCTATTCATTCAATCATCCTTTTCATCCATCTACGATCTATCCATCATACATCCATTTATACCTCCCTCCATCCATTCATCTATTCATCAATCCATCCATCTATCCATCCATCCATCCACCCATCCATCCATTT
>JAQFXW010005837.1:0-10156 GCA_034693945.1 Dendrobaena attemsi
CCACCCGCCGCGTAAGGACCTTGAGCAAGTCCTTCACTCACAACTGCTCGTGGCGCTTCGGCGTGTAAACTCCGACAGACCTCCGGGCTGTAGTCGGGACCGCCTCTGAGTAGTAAGAGACTTGAAGGGGCGGTATAGAAAATTAATGTGTGAATAAATAAATTTATATAGCACCTTTTGTATTGTGAACTGTTCAGAGGCGCTCCTGACTAGAGCGCTGCTGCCGAGTCGGAGTTAATGGCCTCCCATAAGTAAACTCAACTCTTTTTCACCAGGTGGCATAGTAAACAAGGCGCTTTGGCGTGTTATCTCTGAATCGGCATAGGCTCTGTAGTCTCTGAATAGTTCATAATATGAGAGGCACAAAGTAAATACTTCAATAGGAAACAAGGCATTATATATAGCTAACTGTTGGCGTGGAACTGACCAGCAATTCTAAAGTTCATGGCTAGAGTTTATGGCTAGAATTGTGGCTAAAGTTTGTGGCTAACGTTTGTGGCTAAAGTTTAGGGCTAAGGTCTGTGGCTAAAGTTTGTGGCTAAAGTTTGTGGTTAAAATTTGTGGCTAAAGTTTGTGCCTAACGTTTGTAGCTAAAGTTTAGGGCTAAGGTCTGTGGCTAAAGTTTGTGGCTAATGCTTGTGGCTAAAGTTTGTGGCTAGTCTGTGGCTAATGCTTGTGGCTAAAGTTTGTGGTTAAAATTTGTGGCTGCTTTTAGATTGAGAAGGACGATCGTAGTGATACGGAGCCAGAGACGGAATCTGATGATGATGATGGCATCACAGCTGACATCAACGGAGTGGATGAAAGCAGTATTCGAACAACATCTGCAAATCACACAACGACATTGGCCTATAGCATCAAAGCACACAGCGATGGGATTGATCAGAGAAAGAACTGTGTCACACGCTGACCAATCACCACAGAAAGAACTGGGTCATATACTGGCCAGTCATCACAGAAAGAATTGTGTCACACGCTGACCAATTACCACAGAAAGAGCAGGGTCACACGCTGACCAATTACCGCGGAAAGAACGGGGTCATATGCTGACCAATCACATCGCAGTGATTGGTCAGTATATATTTTATTATTCAAGTTTATAATAAGTAAGATAGTGAAAGTCGGTTCTCATTTTTCTCTGAATCTTGATCTGTTTTATGTTCAGAAATTTAGGCCAGAAGTTAGATTCAGATCAGGTGTAAAAATATTTTGTAATTTTATATTTTTATTGAGTGTTTTTGATGATCCAAGCTATACTGGTTCAACTCTTTCCAAGATTTCTTATTTTTGCAGTTGTAACCGATAAACTGGAAGAATCAAAATAAGTTATTGTAAATATCAAAGTGAAATATCAAAGTACTTTCGTTCTGCATTAGACTTGTATTTTTAGGATATTTTCAAATATTGTATGTTCAAAACTTTCAAGTGCTTAAGCTTTTAGCCTTCAACTCGTTATATAATTTGGTTTTGAAGTTGTGAAACTCTAAGTCAGAAGCATGTGTTAATGTTGTTAGGTGTTTCAATTTCTACTGGTTTAACAATTTGGTTTTAAAGTTGTGAAACATTTTTATTTCGTTAAGTCAGAAACAAGTTATAACTTCAGTCTTGTTATCGAGACCTGAAACCTCAAGACAAAGACTTTTAGTCTCAAGACCAAGATTTTGAACCTCAAGACCAAGATCAAGACTTTGAACCTCAAGACCAAGACTTTTAGTCTCAAGGCCATTCAAGGCTTTGAAATCACTCGTACATACACATTATAAAATTTGGGGTCGGTGTTTTAACGAAAAGTAAAACAATCAGTTCTTTGAAAGAGAGAAAAGAAACACTTCAGATTCCAGCAATAATTATTTTGTACCGAAATAATACCGCTATAGCGGGATACCGGGTTCAAAGGATTAAAAACCTCAAGACCGAGGATAACAAGACTGGATAACTTTGTTCAGTGTTTCAGTTGTTTAAAAGAGCTTGAGTTAAAGGGTTTGTAGTGGGCCAAATGGTAAGAATTCAGTTTAAAAGCTAACGATGTTATGTGAAAACAACATTATACGTCTAAACTACAGTTTGAAATGTACTTTCCAGGTCTTCTGAGCATTAGCGTTTGCACTACGTGTAAAAGTTTTTGTAGTAAAGCATCCCAGAAGTAGCTTGCACTAATCTACGATGGTTAATATAAATTCTAATTAGTGGTACAATAACAAGACTCTTGAGATGATTTCGTTTCCTGGTTAATACATCTCCAGTAACTTAGCTGAAGATGTTAGAAGAAAAAAAAACTGTCATTGTGAAGCGAGTTCTCATAATGTTTTGGGGTTGTCAAAAGTAACTGCTCTATAGTACCGGTAATTTATTTCTATTGACTTTACCTTTATTTGTCTAGTTGTATATATATATTTTTGTGTAGTCGTTGTATTTACATATTTGTTTTATGCTTTTATTAGTTAAGATTTCCAGCACTGCTGCAACCTCCTCCAATTCATTCCAGACTAATTTAAGTCATGTCACTTTCATCCTCACAGCTTCTTTGCTAGAGCTGTTTACGTTATGGGCACGTCCAATCGTAACTCGAAACTTCTATAGCACACACAAAAGCAAGCAGGGACCAGCACAGATGTTTAATCAAATTAGAATTACAATATACAATTGTACATACATATATACATGTCTGTATACAGTATTATACACACATGTGTACTTGCTTATGTATGCATGGATATACATTACTATAAATGTATATACATATACATATGAAGTTGCATACACAATTACACATGTTTCATATAGCATAGTATTTTATTATTACATTCTACAACACATGTGTACGTCTGTTGTTTCACGAACAACGGTTAGGCTCCCGATACTGGAGAACACTCAACAGACTTAAATCTCGGGCTAGCATCGTTTGTGCACAGGAACCTTAATGTTGTGCGAACCATTGAAACGGAGGAGCGGTAATGAAGGTTCTCACCCGATTGATTCATTGTAAAATGAAGAGGGTCGTCGAGGCCATATGGTTGCTATAGAAACCGGCTTACATTTAAATTCACTGTTACATCATTCAGTGACAGGAAGCGATGATGATTCTTCTAGTGAGATCACCCTGGTATGACATTTTACTACGTTGGTGTATACATATTTTACTACATTGGTGTATACATATTTTACTACATTGGTGTATATATAATTTACTACAGTGGTGTATACATAATTTACTACATTGGTGTATACATATTTTACTACATTGGTGTATACACAATTTACTCCATTGGTGTACATAATTTACTACATTGGTGTATATATAATTTACTACATTGGTGTATACATATTTTACTACATTGGTGTATATATAATTTACTACATTGGTGTATACATAATTTACTACATTGGTGTATACATAATTTACTACATTGGTGTATACATAAATAAATTCATATATGCTTGCATTCAGTCAAGTAAGATACAAATCCAGATATTTAATAGGAGATGAGGAACTGGGTTTTCCTCTCTTAATATCTTTGCAAGCATTGTTTGTGAGTTTTTCTTTATTGAATTATCTGGCTTTTCCAAACGTGTTCCTGCTTAATATTTCACAACGGTTGCAAACAGTTACGTATGCATACATGCGACTTGACATCCGACATTTACATTCCGATATGAATATGAATATACCTTGAACATAGTTCCTGTGTTGTAAGCTAAACTTACCCAATGCGGTTGTTACTTAACCTTGAATAATTATTATGGTATGTAATAATAGTTAATTTTCATATGAACACTAATGTACATTTAGGTAAGTTCTTGTGTATATAATTTTCTGTCTCTGTGGTTGTAGCTAAGTGATACGTTCTGCATGCCTTTCTGATTCATCAGATCTGGTTTTGGTTGTTCCAGTGTTGTCTACTTGTTTCTGACTTACAGAAGTGGTCAAGCATTCCAAACATCTCATAATGCTCTAGTCATTGTCTAGTTTTTTGCAAGTTTTCAGCACTCTTGTGGGTCTTATATAAATGGAGACTATTTAAATAGACGTTTTCTCTCCTCAAGAATCATGTTGCTAATTTAATAAGTAAATAAGATAATAGAAAGATAAATGTATACATCTGGGAAATGCTGGCTGAGTAGTTGAATATTGGCCTCATAGTATGAAGAGCTTGGGTTCGACTCTACTCTGAGATGGCTTCTCTTTAACGACCTCAAGCAAGTCCTTCATTCACGTCTTGCCCTGTCATATAGTTGTATGTGAGAGCGACAGCATGAAAGATCGAAGTAACAGAAAAGCAACATAAATACTGTTTCAAAAGAGCTACAGCACGATACACAAAGTCAAAATTAAACAATTTTAAAGTGTTGTCAAAATTAAACAATTTTAAAGTGTTTAATGTCATTATCCTGTTCTTTCCTATTTACCTCTACATCCGCGAAGAAAACATCAAAGTACGGAACCCTGCTATACATCAAACTGTAGCACCCTGAAGTCCTTATAATGTGCATAACAAAATTAAGAATAAATACCACTTTAAAATTCTTCATACAAACCTGCTTTGCATTACACAGAGGATTAACACGTTAACTTTAGACCAACTCGCTGATAAACAATGTACCTAGCCTCAATCTTCTAGCTTGTTGACACAGACTGTGATATTAACCCATAATTTATCACTCCTGAGATGTCACACGTTTGTTATGTTGCTCTTTCGAATCCGCAATATTTGTGTTGCTCTTTTAAAACTGTTTTTAATTTGTCACTCCTTTGTTATGTATGCGTCTCTCCCTTCTTGTACAGTTGTACACTGGTGAACCATTGTAGGAGGCCTGGAGGGCTGTTCAATCAATCATTCGCAATTTGTATAGCGCCCCTTCAAGATCCCTACACAGAGGCGCTCAATGTCAGCAACTGTTGCATTATTAAATGCTATTTTCTTTGGCTGGGTTGTGGCATTGTGCAAACTATTGTCAGAGGATTGTCAGCTCCATTGTATATATATAGGTCGAATATATATTTTTATTTATTTTATTACAGAAGGGTAAAAAATACATGTATTTCAGTATTATGGAAAGTACTGTTTGGCCATGGTAAGTTTGGGAGTAAGAATTTGATTGGTTCAGTCTTAAGTCCTTGTTTCTTATAATTAAGTCTTATTCTCTGCTGCCCGGTTGTGGGGAGTAGCATAGCAAAGATTTTCTGTTTTCATATAAAACATGTCCCACAATCTGTTAAAAATATGCCAGGAAAATATTGAAAAGTATTTCTTAAAAGTCTGCTATTACAGCAGGCATAAGCAGATAGCTTGTGATGAGACCTGGTTTCATTATACATTATATAATTACATTATATTACATTGTATATGCTATACTATCATTATATAAATGAAATTTTAACATTATTATATTATGGACTCAACAAAGAAAAACTGATATCATTTAGTTGTACCCATCACTGCCAATTGGTTTGAGGAACTGAATTAGATGAACGATGACATGTAATTATTATAATATGGATAAAGTCATTTCCAATGATGTTTAATATAGTTTTTGCGCTGTTGTTGATTGTATACAGAAGAATTACGTTAGTTTTGCATTGAGTAACCCCTTAATGTTGTGTTCAAGTCGTCCAACCCTCTGGTCTCAAAATGTTGTGATGTGACATCTTCTTTATGTAGAATTACATATAATTATATTTCTCTAGCGTTGTTTCAATAACTGTGTTACTCAATTAAAACTGTTGTATGTACGAGATGCTATTTGCCAGTATTGAATTGTACGTATAATGCGTTTTGATTAAATGGACGTTGGACAATCTATTCAGCGGTTCTGATCTGTCATTCATTCATTACAGACATTGCATCTCTGCAAGAGAGCTACTCAAAAGCGCTCCAAACTCAGTGCAGGCTAATAGAGCAGTCTTAACCCTTTTGTTACCAATTTATTTTTTATCATGAAAAAATATTTCTTGCATTTATTTTGGACCAGGGACATAGTGTGAGGCACATGGAATGAATTTTTAACAAAAAAGTATATTGTGGATACATTTTTTAATGACTCCATTTGGTGTCTACAGGAGTCGACGTCTGTGTTCCAAATGACTCCATATGGAGTCATTGTCTACATTGCAAATAACTTATCATTGAAATGATTCATTGACACACCAGAGTAGGCAATTAGGTATGCCCTATTCATAAATTATTGTAATAAGCCAGGATTTTGTTTCGGGGGTGTTTTTCCATACACTAAAAAAATGTCTTTTACATTATTTCATTTCTGGGGGTGTTTATGCCCAAAAACCTATATTTTCCTACCTTTACACACTGACAAAGAACTATTATTACATTGCCATTTTTCATTTCGGGGGGGTGTTCAAACACCCAAAACACTCCCCTGTCTACGGCCTTGATTGAAGTTATAGTCTGCTGTTAATTAAACAAACTAGCATGACGATTCATGAGCATTTTTCACTTTGATACAAGTTTTATTGAGTGAAAACAAAGACATTCAACGGAATAAGATTATTTGTTCCTTTATTTCTTCAAACATCAACAGAGTTTTGCTGCCGTTAATAAAATAGTCTTGGAAACATAAATAGCATGCACTTTGACGAGAATTTTAAGAAACTTAATAATGAGCAACATAAATGCAAGGGCACATAATGTGACATGGCATGGACATATGTTATATACATACGTTATTTACACATGAGAGCACTTGACATACATGTTCATTTATATATAGTCAGGGTTACATATTTTTAAGCTCATTTCAATGCACAATAATTCATTGAGAGTACAGTGCATTGTTTACACATTATACGCCAGGGCACACCAAATACTTTAAATACCAGGGCTCATGAATCCATAACTTACAAGGGTCATTGTATCCATTGCATACCAGGGCATATTGCATGCAATGTATGTTATTAAGTTTTTCTGGGTGTGCTTTATTATGCACTTGAAGCTACTCCACCCTGAGCCAATATCTAATAATAAAATAATAATAACACTAATAATAATAAGTTCATTAGGAATCCTTTATGCCTCGGGGCAAACAAAACTAATAATAAGAATAATGATACCAATCTCTCATGGCAATCTCTTAGCTTAGCTCTCTGGAAAAGCCTGGATAATATCAGAGAACAGAGTCCAACTCAAAAACTTATCTCTTGCATAAAAATTATTGGATTTGATTAAATAAAGTCCAGCGATTGAGCTAGTTTCCAGTTTCCCTCACACAGTTTTCGGCATTGAAAAATCTTAACAAATCAGATCTTAATACACAATAATGACAAATAGGTGCTATATAAATAATCAGATTGAAACAACAGAAGTTATATCTGTAAACAAGGATTCCAAAACAAGCAATCGAGTAGATTCAAGCAATATTGTTTGCCAAGTATCTCGCAGATACTCAGCCCTATAACTTATAAATGCAGTAGTACGACAAGTACTTTACGTCAACAAGTACAAAAATACTTACAAGTATTTATTAGGGTTCTATATTTACAGGGGTCAGTTCATTCTGCGGTCAAGTGACTTCCAACACAATGATTAATGTAATGGCAAATGTATGAATGCCTGTTAACGCAATAGTTCTCAGTCTCTCAATTCAAGGATCTAACATCTGTAAAAATGAAGTTGGGAAAACTTTTCAATTACTATTATATTTTGATTTTTGACTACAGTAAAAGGTCAGCTTGGGGTCGTCTGTCAAGGTCATTCCCAAAGAGAGACAAGGTCAACCAAATAGGGAGAGTGCAAACAAGGGGAAGATGTTATGCAAATGCAAAAGTATCCAAACCTAAATCTGAACTTTGTGTACAGAACAAATGTCTAAGATACTAACTTCCATCAGATGTCGCTATCATTAGATCTAAATATCAATTTGTACGTCACTTGTACAAACATGTGGCAAACGCATGGTTGACCCTCAAAGGTCAAAACGATAGCAATATTCGTGTACTTCAGTGCAAACGTCTAAAAGCAATGCTGATGGTGATCCCAGATGGTGCAGCCGGGAAAGTTCTTTAGTAGGAGTTCTGCCCTAGATGTGGTCAGAAAACTTCACAAATTTCATCCAAACATATAATTTCTCTTGAGAAAAGTAAATCAAATTCCTTTTGGGGGCTTTGAACCCTTACGCCTCGTTAAATACACCCATGGTTGGTGGATGTGCTGTGAGTAGGTCCTTTTGCTGATTATTTCAGCGAGTTCGATCAACACTCTCCTACACATGACGTATTGGGGTTTGACTCCCAGCACAAGAGACAACATGCAGAATAAATGCAGATGGATGTATCAACTACGGTCTACTACGTCTTTGACACAAAGTCCGTAGGCAAGAAATATAAATTGCCTCGCAACAGTCCAGGTGAATATTTCGATCGCAAAGGCATCAGAAGAAGCCCCAAAATTCAAGTATGAAACAAACTGTCTCTCGTTGCTCAGTGCAACTTCAAGGAATCCAAACTTCAAAGCAAGTGTATGTATAAGAAACAGGTTGTTATTCGAGTCGCAATGACAAACCAATTATTCGTCAAATACAATCGAGAAACCGCTGCTACTTTTCACAGATCAGCTTTTCTTCTTCAGTTTTTACCGGCAATTATGCCATCACGTTGATTGCTCCAAATTCAGGATCTCCTTCCACTGGAATGACATTACTCCTAGTCGAACATACGTAATCTTGGTAGCCCATTGCTGCCATTTTGGCTTCATTTTACAGACGCGAATGCTTTAAAATTTATTTCGTAATTAATACATACATCTCTACCAAGATTCAAATCTGTTTCTCTGGTAATTATTTCACTGAATCTTGAAGGCACCATTTGTGACTGTGGCTATTACAGCCATTTTGACATCGTTGTTTATGAGAGAGAGAGAGGGTTCTAGACTAGGGTCTGTTGTTCGTATAAGTCCTCACTGTCTTTCTTCGCCAGCTCTTCCCAATATTTCCATCGCTGTTGCTCCCAACTTCCAGCACCCGACCGACCCTCCCCCTCTGATGACCCCACTGGGGATCGTCCAAAATGTGGCGATACATTCTCGGTTTGGCTCCTACGTTTCGCTCCCGTAACAGAGGCGGGCGACAACGACGCTTGCGAACTGCTAGTTACACTGTTCGATCGGTCTGCATCAACGTTAAGTCTACTCTCCGATTTTGGGGTCGACGTAAAGCCGTGACCCCGCTGGAGTTCGCGGGGGTCGAAATCTGCGCCGTTTGACAACGAATTCGGTCTATTCCCACCAACGAGCGGAGACCTGTGAGAGTTTCCGTTTACTTTCTGGAACGGGTGACTTGGAGAGATATGATTCAAGCTTGTCCTGTCTTTTGGGTGGTTTAGTTTCTCATGTGATGGTGGGAATTGGAACATAACGACTGGGGGAATGAGGTCTCGGGATTGCGGCTGATTGGTGGGTATATCGCTTGATACTGTACTGCTGTTCGAGTTTGTAAGAAATGAGTTCTCTCTTGAATCGTCCAAGAGTCGGAGAGCAGACTCAGATGGAACCCTTCAACAAAATCAAAGTTAACTCATTTATTTATTTATCCACACATTTCTGTAGCGCCCCTTCAAGTCTCCTACTACTCAGAGGCAGTCCCGACTACAGCCTGGAGGTGTGTCGGAGTTTACACGCCGAAAGTGCAATGAGAAATTGTGAGTGAGGAACTTGCTCAATTTCCTTACGTGGCGGATGGGATTCGAACCTGCTACCATTCGGTTGCAAGGCGGCAACCTTCACCACTACACTACCGCGCCACACAGCCCCACATATGTATCGGTAAGTAAAGTATGTAGCTCTCCAGTTTACGCACCATTCCTGAGAAAGCAATGTCCTTACGTTCCCCCAAATCTATTGTTTAATAAGCATATCACATTGGCTGACATGACATAACAATAACCACATTGTACTGTTACCGTTGCTCGTCAACTTATATGAATGGCATGCCAACGCAATGTGGCAAAAGGCAAGTTTAACGAGCCGATACCATAATGTACAAATGATAATTCAGGACTATGTATGTATGTATGTATGAATGTATGTATGCGTGCATGTATGTATGCATGCATGTATGCATGTAGGTATGTATGTATGAATGTATGTATTAATGTATGTATGTGTGTATGTATGAATGTATGTATGTATGTATGTATGAATGTATGTAT
>JAQFXW010005838.1:0-10156 GCA_034693945.1 Dendrobaena attemsi
ACCGTATACCACATACATCAGATGTTCTCAACCCATCTATTCACAAATAATTAATATTTGATCTTGGTCCATCACTGACATTTTGTGAACGAGCCAACAACAACGTAGCAAAAATACAGAAGAATTCGTTGTCATAAATCAGCGTTTTTTGTCTACAATCAGTTTAATGCAGCCATACATACATGTAGCCATTTAAATGAAAAAACAAAATTTGCATAATTTTTTCTGCTTCTGTGTTATTTAATTTATCAAAAGTAAATTCTGGGCCTTGATTGCGGACCACCAAGCAAATGGTAGCGGATAAAAGATTGAGAACCGCTGTAAATTAATACAGCGAATTTCTATAGCGCCTCTTCAGGTTTGCCTACTCAGAAGCGCTAATTCAGGCCTTACTCGTTGTACTCTTGGCCCCAATGTAGAATATTCAATGTATTGGATTGGATTCAATGTATTGGATTCAACAATTTTGTTTAGCGCCTTTCGTTGTATGTACTGTTCCGGGGCGATAACGACTACAGGGCTGATGCTTAATCGGAGTTAATATACCGAAGCGCCTCATTTCACTACACCACCTGGCGACGGAAGGCTGAGTTCACATATGAGAGGATGATGCAAGACTCAATTGAAATCTTATATGCTAGCAATTTTTATCCATAATACTAAGCCCGATGCCCTACACGCGTGAATAGCTTAGCTTGCTCAAGGTCCCAACGAAGTGGTTAGAAGTAGGTTCGAACCCGAAATCCGTCGCTTACGAACGTGTCAGTGACACCACTACTCAACCGCGTCCCTCAGTGGAAATTAACATACAGGTTCATTTAGTCGTGAGCTAAAGTGGTTTTCGAGAAAGTCAGAGACCCGTAGTCCTCCTAATCGCCACGCAGAGAGAGGGTCGGGGGGTCAGGCCAATCGGTAGGAGGTGAGAGAGCGTGTATGTTGGGTTTAACGTCGATATGAATCACTACGGGGGTCGTCTCAAAAGAGAAGTACAGCTGAACATACTCAGCTGCAAAATCCAGACCAGAACTTGTTCAAACAAAGACGACACATCTACATATTCTACAAAAGTAGGGCCCGTACCAAGCCTGCTTTATTTAACATAATTTACGGTGACGACCTCCTCCCAATGTTCAGAATTTAAAGCACGATCATCCGAAAGTCAGTCAATAACGCCCGATCAGCTTCTGCAAAGAAAGACGAGTTCAATGCCCCTGCTCATAATCATCTCCAGAGGGTCCTGACTCCTTACCACCTCTACATCGACACGAACCAGTGAGTGGAGAGATCTTGAACACAAACCCTCCCCCCAGTTTTAGGCCGGGCGTTCATATCCACTACAGATGATTAGATGGCTATCTGATTTGCCAACTCTGTGAACTCATTCAAATCGAAGCTCAAACTACCTATTCACTACGGCTTACACGGTAGACACTTGCCTAAGGCCTGTGAACTGTTGGGGAGCCTACGAAAGTTAAACAAATAGGCATTAAGTAATTATAAATTTGTTACATGACCCGCAAATATTACCAAAAAGTACATTTATATTTTTAAATCATAATTGGGTGCGTTCATAAATCGTTCTTAACAATTAGCCAGCCTATACAATACACGTGGGTGACATGACATCAAGAAACAATGTGAGGGTGTTTTGCTCAAAATGCAGTGAGTTGGGACCTGCAGAATGCGAGGGGCCTACGACGATTTCAAAACGGTCCTGACTCTAACAAATCAGTCCGTGCACCACATATTAAGAAGTATGATTGAACTATACGACTTGCAAGATATAAAGTTCTCATGATTAATCTTCGTTATGAAGGCGTTGTAAAATAAACAGATATTATATATCTCATGATTTATAATAGTATAAGCACACAGAATCCCTTACTTAGATGCTTGGCTTCGAATCATATCTAATTAAAAGCAAGAGAGACTGGAATTTAAGACGTTTCACACTCTATAAACCTCCCCCGCTGATTCCGAAGTCCTTAATCCTTCGACAGCTACAGCCTGAGGCGTTTCTCAACTGTCTCAAGTTTTGTGGAGGAAGATTAGCTACAGTATCAGATAGATCTGCGTAAGGCTGAGTCCCTAATACTAGAAGGTAGCAGAGAACAAAGTCTTTAGAGACAACATTTATTTAATTTAAAGACTGAACTATTTTGACTTGTGCAAAACGGAAGCCAGCGATGTGCATTGACTGATAGGTCCAATGAGGAGAACAAGAGGAGGGTGGCAAAAGAAGTAGGAGGATGACAATCGTCAGATTGCCTAATCATGTGCTTGTGGAGAAGGGGTAAAGCAGTAATAGTAGTAGTGGAGGTGGGTGGAGATGATGTCATCGGTTATACTGATAGAGATCACTATTGATGAATACCGTTGTATGACGAAAATGATGACGATTCATACAAAATTAATGACCATGGGCAAGACTAAACTATCAACACACTCACATGACTGAAGCAACGCATTCTGCCGTAGACTGAGTCTCGGTCCGAGAACGTACTCGTAGAGATTGAGAAAGATCCATAGAACGACCACCGTTCCCAACTCTGAGGGACAGGCCCGCCATAGTCCGTAGGCGAGCAGTCCCTCGGCCAGCGAGACAAGGGCAATGCGCACCCGATGGACGCCCTGGACGCGAAGGGCGCATAAGAGTCCGACGGCCACGATGTGGGTGATGACCGTAGATGGATCCAACAGGTAGTCTGACAGACGAAGGGAAGACACCAGCGCCAGCATCCTAACCACCTGCTGCCGACAGTCGCCCGCTAGGCTGCTGTCAAAGCCCACCTGCGCAAAACATAAGGACATCGGCGCTGTACGTTGTATGTATATTACTTTAAAATCTCGGGCTAAAAAATCTGTCTCAGCCGACTGTATTAGTTGCTTGTATAGCAAAATGCGAAAGTGTAGGGTACTGGAAATAAAACAAGCTATACCATTGTTTACGGGTGACATGCAGATCAACATACATATTTGCTTATATGCTAATTCGGTATCGCTAACGCTCTAGCGGCCGTAACGGTCTCCGAAAAAATTGAGCAGACTTCGCCCACACCCACGCATTCCAGTAAGTAAGTAAGTATAGTTTTATTCTTTCAAATTCGAATTCAACCTCTGATCGCACTACGGACGCTTGGGTTGGTTAGTCTTATTTTCCAACCGAAACTTAGAACGCCATATTACCGGAAGCGAACAAAAGCCATTTGCACAAAGAATAGGGTACGTTGCACGGGATAGGGTACGTATATTTCTATATTACGGTATTGATCGCGTTTCGAGTAAGTAAGTAAGTACATTCTTTGAAATTGAGGTCCTTGATTAAAACTGCCCGTAATTTTTACGGGTTACAGCTAGTACAGTATAATTGATTGGTTACGTATTGGTTCATTGATCAATATTTCAGCCAAGTGCATGCAGCTGCCTTTAGCTAGTTGCGACAGTGTGCCATCTTACCCATCTACATACAGGTTGTGCACAGGTGCCACAGGAAGAGCTATATAAACAGAATACTAGCAAAGTATGCAAGGAGCGTTGTGAAGTGTGCAAGCAACCTTTTCATAGAAGGTATTCGCACAAAACAGCGTGGGCAACCTGTAATAACTGCAGGAGCCACTGATATATTTGACAGCCGAGAACAATAAAACAATTTCTGTTTTCATGTTTATGTAGCTGCATGTCTTTACAGCTTTTGCCTGCAGGCTGCAGCTAAGACAGACCTTGGATTAGTTTGCATTGATATAAAATATTCTTTCAGTTTCAAAACAGACCTTGGATTAATTTGCATTTATACAAAATATTCCTTCATGGTTCAGTTTCAAAACAGACATTGTAAGATATATATATATCATACAATTTTCTTTATCCAAAAACTACACGTTATGTTGAAATGGACCAGTTCCGTTGCTAAAATTATTACATTTCAACGCCCTTTCATATGTTTTTAAACTAAAACACCATTCTGCTAATAAATGTATGCTGAATTAATTGGTATAAAATGCTATCTGAAACCAAAGACGAAATCTTCATGGACGCCTGTTCTAACCTACTAGACAGTGTCATAACGACATGTTTTGCCCAAGGTGTCTTTACTGATATATATATATATATATACCACTCACAACTGGCTTTTACTCTCGCCATCCCACGCCATTGAGAGATAACTAGTTTTGAAAAGCCTCGTCCTGAAACCACCCTCGAAGACTATAAGCATACAGCAGCTGACCTACTTGGCCGGAAGCTATTGACTGATGCATTATATTTCCTGCAAACAATAATTGCCAAATTGCCCGTCTATATAGCTTAATCTATGGTGAGTGCGGACAAACTATTAATGCACCGGTGATGTTCTAGATTTCCCCAGTGAGCCAAAGGTGTCAAAATTGGCACACGTGTATTTGCTGGAAAAGTCAAGTTTGAAGCAATTTTGATTGCACGATATTGGGTCTTTTTTAACAAAATGCTTTTCTTGAAAACTTTTAGCTAATACTGAGTAGTATATCGGTTTGTTTGTACTGGATCTGAGAACAATGCTGGAAAATTAATATGTTGGGATTTTAGCAATCTTTACAAATGAAGATTCTGTGTGTATCATTATTTTCATTTTCATCATTCCCATTATAACTGTCATCATTATTATTATTTAGTAGGTCGTTCTGAGATGCCGATGGCACCCGTAAAGAGATTCTCCTTCTCGTCCTCCCCCTCATTATCCTCCTCGTTATCTTCCTTCTCCTCCTCCTCCTTCTTCTTGCGCTATAAAAACGTTCTGAGTTGCCGATGTCACCCTATGGAGGTTCTCCTCCTCGTGCTCCCTCTTGTCCTCCTTTACGTCATCCTCCTCATTATCCTCGTTCTGCTCCTCCTCCTCCTGACAGCAAGGTCCTCCAACCTCTTGCGCTATAAAAATCGCTATATTAGAAAGTAACGGCTAAAAATACAAACCTACGAAGGCGCTCATTCGGCGATTGCGATTGACGGAGAGCGTGTCACGTGACTTATATAAATATATGATAGATTATTTGATATCTATTATCTTTTATTTATCACTAGCTGAACCAAACCCGGCGTTGCCTGGGAATAACTGCACCAAATCTCTTCGTAAATTCACGCCTGCATAGTGTATACTGAAGGGATTGTCTATAAACATTTCGCTCGCAATGACTGTACTGCAACGTTAGTATTACGCGAAATAAAAATTGACGCCGCCTATCTTCAGCACAGTATAGCTCTGCCTTTATATATGCGTCACATGGATGACGTAAGTTTATTAAACACGAAATGCGACTAATGGCAATGTGCTTCATCACTGTACCGGCGCTTAAACAATTTGAAACTTCAAATGCCCATATCTAGAGAAGGGGTAAAATTGTTCGATCGCGAACCCGCCGCCCCCCTGTGTTTTTCTAGGCGGGTAAGAAGTATTCGTGTCAATTTTGGAAGCAATCGGTCCAGTGGATCATATAAACATGTATGCATCTAACAATCAACATGTGCATTGAATGTAAGAAAGCAACATGCAGCATGATGTAAGAATAATTATTGGCTTATAGGCTATGCATGTATGTTTGGATGTCGGTAATTACGTAAGTACATAATATTATCTATATCTATCAGTGCCTATATATAGAAAACCAATCTGTAAGTTCATATTCATTAAATTAAGAATATTTCACAATGCGCCTCTTCAAGAGTGCTACTCAGAGACGCTCCCAACCTCAGCATTGTTAGATATAGTACAGTCTTAAATGTGAGAGGAAAGTCTGAGAGGAAGTTATAGGCAGTACGCGTATGGACCGAAGGTTGACTGTTCCAGATCGAAAGGCCGATAATTGAGGATATGCATGTTCCTGCCTATAATAGATATGTGTGGGCAAAGCGATAAACATCAGACCTTGTTCGTGTGTGTAGGCCTATGTATGTCGGTCTGTATTTGTGTATATACTATGAATGCATGTGTGCAGCTCTGTGCAATAAGTGTGCATGTACGATTGCATGTATGTGTATACATGTATATATATCAATGTAGGCTTATCGTGGTGTATGTGTATAGGGCCTATGTATTTATGCTGTGCATGTTCATACGAGCGAGCTATAGTAGTGTCTTACCTATTAACCCTTGCTTTCTCTCGATCGTTTGCTTTATCCAGGAGTTACGAGATTGGAAACATAGGCAGACAGCGTTAGAGGTTATCCCAACACCAGCCACCCACGCGTAGGCTATACAAGCAGTAATAAATGTTATTGTAGGCCTACTTGCTGAGTTACTTCTTAATGCGTTGTCATGTGCCGATTTATCACAACCTGCAGCCTGCCTACCGTAGTATAGTTTTCAATCCGATTTAGATGCCCTCAAAGTCATACGCACAGCAGGACACAACCGATTTCAAAATCCGTATTACATGCTATACCGACTATCGAGTTGAGGCCTATACTTCTTTGTCCTCTGCGCGTAAAGTGTCGAGAGCGAGACTCTGAGCAGACAATATTTGACAACCGAACTATTTTTCTCTCGCTCCGTGCGCTCTCGCTGAAGAACATACATGCGTGCGCCTGCAATCGGGTTTCAGAGCCTCACTCACCCCGTCCCGTTCTAACCCCTACGCCTACGACTCAATGTCATTATAGTTGTAGTGTCTCTCCGAGTGCCACATCTGTACCTGTCTGCACGTTTGTGGATGCATCTGTATGTGCATGTGTAATTGTGTATGTGTCTGTCACATACACATGCGCTGTCTGTCTGTCTGTCTGTTTGGCTCTTTACTTGTAGTTATTCTCGTTCATAGGCGTCGTTGCCCCTCGCCATCTGTCTTTTCCGCCTGTCTAGGCCTATATGACTGGCTGCTTTTATGTCTGTCTGTATGTCTACCTGTCTGTCTGTATGTATGTTTGTATGTCTATTTATTTATAAGCCTGTCTATTTGTGTAATTGTCTGTGCGCGCGTCTGTATTGATATGTGTGTCTATCTGTTGGTCTGTCTCAAATTGGTTCTCGTTCAAATAAAGCCTCTAAGTGAAACACTCGATCAAGACGGAGAGAGGTCAAGGCCAACCCAATAGAACCCTCTATTTAGCGCCGTCATTGTTTAAGTGTCAACCCTCGAAGTCTGACGATGGGTTGGCAAGTGTGTATAAACTACTAAGAGATATTATGGCAAGCCGCAATCAACCAAATTCGAAATATGATATGAAACGGAACCGATATAGGTTGACGTGTCTACATTATCCATTACACAGACGCAATGGTTTAATTTTTCAGGATCTGAGATTCAAAAACCCGGATTTGAGATCCAAAAACTCGGAGTTTAGATCCGACCTGAACTATGGAATCCATGTCTTACAAGGAAGCCTCTCATCGAAGTGTTTTTCTCTCGTTCAATCATCGACTATGTGATTCCTATTACGCGCACTTCAAGTTTTTTGGAATAGCAAATACGAAATAGCAAATAATATATTGGTTAGAGACTGACATAAGTTACAGATTTGTTAAGAATCGGAAATCCATAACCTCCTAATTCAGAGAGAGTAAATTAAATTAACCTCTGTATTATGCATTATGCATTATGTAAGCTTATAAAGGCATACATCCATAGATTCCATACGTATTACGTACATTACATACCTACACATACGTATACCTACATATATAGTTTCATACATACCTACACAATACGCATACAATATATATATATATTATATATATACATGTACATACTTACATACACACATATTCAAACATACATGCAATACATACATATAATGCCATACATTCATTGACAAAATATATTCATGAACCCATAATATATTCATAAATACGTATTCTTTATTTCTAGTGTCCAGTGGTGTCGGTCACGCTCAATGAATAGATTTCTGCATTAGCTTCTGTCGTGTATTATACAGCACAGCGCAGCCTTAGCAACAAAAAACACCTTTCCATGCATCAGTTACCTTTAACCGTCGTCTCCTCTTGGTCTGTCCAATAGATCACTTCAAATGCCGCCATTCGTCCAGAAATAGTGCCAGAAGAATCTAAGTTTCAATTACTCTATGCACGGTGCGTCATGTGCAACCATGGATGTCGTCAAGTTCCACATCGATGGTTTGTTAAGGGAACCTCCGTTCCATCTCATCTCACAGGCCATCAATCTTCTGTCTCTATATTATGTCCTGTGTTTATGTTTTACTTGCATGCACGGAGGAATAAAATACAATTATACATAATATTCATGTGTAGTCCCTGTTCTGATTATTGTTCTCATTTTTGTGTTCAAGCATTGACTGCTGCTGCTGCTGCTGCTGCTGCTCCTCCTCCTCCTCCTCCTATGGTTCAAGCTGTTCATAAAACACTCCAACAGCGTCCAAATGCAATTGGTAATTTGTATGCAATGTATTAGATGGTTATGTCTGATTCTTATATCCCACATAATTTACCATGTATTATGTGTGCATGAATATGTAATGCCATACAGAAGTATAATGTGCCACACCGCAACAAAATAATTGCGTCTTCGTTAGCTCTATCTTTGAATAATTAAATATTGATTAATTGATTGATTGATTGTTTGATTGCTTGATTGATTACAAATGAAGGGGACTACTAATACGGTGACCTTGTAACAATTATCATCCTAAGTATACAAAGGTTAAAGAGCTTCTAAAATTGACCACCAATTTCGATCCTATCATTTTCCTTGTTCGATTTCGATCTTATAATCTTCCATTATTAACTGGTTCTCAATCTCATCAGCGCAAATGACTAACTGATTTATTAATTCCTTATAGCGTTGCCTCTTCTGTACAAAAGGCTGAGACAGGTCTAATTTTGGTTACAGGTATATTGAGGCCAGGTGGAATGGACATGTGCTTCATCTGGCTCAGCAGAAGTATTGAGGTGGGAGGGCCTTTTGTAGCAAATAGCAATTGCTTAAAAAACGATATTTATTGAACCAACGTGAAGTAGCTCCGAGCAACATACTTGTAGCACAACTAAAAGCAGTTATTGCTTGATAACAGGTCTGTGCTCAGTAATGCCTTGGAGCCAAAGGCATAAAGTCTCCTGTTTATTTATAAACACCTCGAAGCTATAAGCAAAGTAATTCATAGAAAAGGGAAGGCCTACAGTAAGCAGGTGCAATCTATTGCTTGCATTTTATGCGTCGGGTAGTCTATAAGAAGTTCGTCACAAAGAGATACACCAATTCAGTTAATTATTCGAAGCTATCGCAACACTCATCCAATTGTTTCCTGTAGGTTCAGGATAACTTTTCACCCTCAAGGCTTAAGCGATGTACTATGGCACTGATGCTCTCAGCGGGATTGTAAAAGTTCCATTGAAATACTTCGTCGTTATAGACAGTGAATCGGTGAATAGTGGTATGATGATATCTGGCCTGCTTTGCGTGCCTTCCTTGCGCTAGATCCTCTTAATGTACGGAATACAGAGAAGTGATTGATGAAAGAGAGCGGAAGTAAGTTGGCTGAGGATTCAGTCGTGCGTATCATCCGCTACGTATCGCTGACCACCGTCCACAAGAATCCATTAGTAGCGGAATCTCAATGGCGAGGTACAAAGCACCTGCAATCGCCAATTGCCACACGGTGTACTGTACACGGAGGCTCTCCGCACAGACGATAATTACACGTATACTCAAGAGCCATGGTTCACTGAACCACAAGCATAAAATGAATAAACCAAATGCGAGCAATATACGCACCAACACAAACTACGCCATGACCTTTGGGATAATTGTCGATTTCTGCAAAGCAATATGTCTGCCATTAGCAGAGCTACATATACTATACAGTGTACAGGGTGGCTAAAAAAAAGTCCCACCTACATTTTTGCCGATATCTTTGTCAAAGTTTTACAGGCTGACAGACAATTCATATTTACATACTACTGCCAAATTTCAGCGAAATATTTTAAATACAACAAATGTTATTCAACTTCTAATGACGTCACTCACTGTTTCTTTATGGTTCAAAAACTCTCAACGGAATTTTGCTAATATTTCCACCAAATGTAAACATCTTAAAATAAAATTATCAAAATATTTCAAATGGAATAAATGTTACAGCTGTAACATTTATTCCATTTGAAATATTTTGATAAAAGTTGGTTGCTATAATTATGTCAAAATGAATTGCTTTAAGCCTG
>JAQFXW010005839.1:0-10156 GCA_034693945.1 Dendrobaena attemsi
CATGGGTCCAATATAATAATCAATCATAGGTCAAATATACAAATCATCTAAAATTCATATACTAATCATTCATGGGTCCAATATACGAATCATCCATAATAATATACTAATCAGCCACGGGTCCTTAAAACTCTTGGTTACAATAAATCTGACTGATTTAACCCTCATGAAAAGTTTGGTTAATAAGTAGACTAGTTGTAGATCAATTTCCCAGGGGGACAAGTGCCCTCTTGCTCCTATGTCATACGTGCGGGCGCCCATGGTGAGAACAGATATTCGCAGGGGTAACTTAATTTACGAATAAATCGATAAAATCCCAAAGGCGACTGTTTTCAGTTTGTCATCATGCCTGGAAGGGCATCAGGACAATATCCCCCAGACAATATCCTGTGGACAGGGGGGTATTGTCCAGGGGGATATTGTCCAGAGGGGATATTGTCCAGGGGATATTGTCCAGGGGGATGTTGTCCAGGGGGGCTATTGTCTAGGAGATATTGTCTAGGGGGATATTGACCAGGAGATATTGTCCTAGGCGATATTGTCCAGGGGATATTGTCCGGGGGATATTGTCCTAGAACCGTCTGGAAGCGATACCCATGTACGAAGAACTTCATTTTCGGCCAAAATCCAAGGCTATTCCTTCCAAATAATTGTGTTCAATAGCTTCCAGCTACTGTCTCAAGTCAATGAACTTTTGTTTCCAAATTGAACTTGACTGGAAATCCGAAAATTTTAGCTTCTTAAATTTAGCAAAAGACATTGTTCTATTGCTTAAATAGCCTAAATGTCTAAACAATTTGAGCTCGAATTATATAATAAAGCTAAACAAAGCGTCTGTTAACAGATTTAACCAAAATAAAAGAATTGACAACAAAAGCTTATGTGTCGTGCCAGTCAAAATCGGTTGTCGTGTCAGTTTGGGCAAGCGTGCCATAGGTTCGCCATCCCTGGTGTAGATTGACCAAAGAGATACTGCATTTTTGTTTCAAAATTTTTGCGACAATTTAGGTGTATGGCACCTTCAATTAACTGCAATAAGTGAAGACCTAGAATAAGTGAAGATTATTTATTCCACTTGCAACAAATATATTGCTTTCCTCTAATCTCTTGGTAAAATTTATAAATTTGGATAAAGGGACTTTAAAAAAAAATTTAAATATGAAATAGCATTAATCCAATAACTTTTAATTTATTGCTAATGCTAACAATCATTTCCTCATCGTAGTCTCATTCACTATCAGCAATTCAGCATCATCGAAACCTTCAAAGGAATATTATTACGGCATTGTAACCGATTTCCTTGTTCAATTAACACAATTCCATTCCTATTACAAGCCCAAGAGTGATGAAATATGTAGGACACACACAGAGTGTAACAATAAAACTGAGTGCCAATGCAATCATTCAATTCAACTTTGAAGCACCACAAGCAGGGTCTTCTCAAAAAAAATTTTGATTTTACACGATTGCGACCAAGAAAAATGTCAAAAAATTTGCAAATGTCTTTAATGTGGCTTTGGACTGGGCTAGAAATGAATTTTGATTTTAAAGAGTCACACATCGCAACAAAGTTAAAAATATTTGCACATATCTCATGATATCTGAGCACAGAGTGAGAAAAATCACAGCCTAAATTTGCAGTTTAAATTAAATAGATTTTGCACAGGTATGCAAAATTAATATTAATCATAAATGTGAGACTTCGGAGTGATATTTAATGTATCTCCATAAAAAATTATATATTGAAGAGTTATTTCATGTCTTTTGAATGCATTCCTCTTGTTTTGGTTAGCTCTGACTTGTAGAGTTAGTTGAGTATTATTAGTTGAATCAATAATTACCCTCTCTTCTCCATGTATGGCACAACTTCTTTCGACAGAAAGAAGGCCGACTTCGCATTCACATCAAATATCTACACGAAATATAAAGTTGAAATATCACAGTTCAGTAAGTAGCAATTTTAAAATATATCAAAACACTACAAGTTTAAATGAGCAGTGCAAACAACAACAATATTAGCATCAACAATCTACTACTTGTTTTTAAAACAACTGTACAATGCATTGCCACAACACTACTGCCTCAACCAATACAATGTTCATTCCACCATACCAACACTACTGTATCATGTTTCAAAGTATCAATACATTTGACCTTGAATTCTCCAGGAATCTTGAACCACAAACAGACCCAAGCTGTCCTATCCTTATTTCATTCCAGCACCATCCAATGACCACAATCATCAAATATTTTCACCATGGCACGATATTTTCACTGCAATTGCAACTCTAAATCTAACTGAAATACGACTAAAACGATAATTTGACAAGCATTAGCAAATGTCAGACACACTGTGATTTTATCGCTGCTGGTATCGAAGACAGTTTATTTCAAGGTCACACATTGAAAGACACATGACTGCAAAGAGGAACTCAACAAATCACTAAATATAAAGGAAATCAAAGGAGGCATGACAATGCAATAAATACTAAAATAATTACATGACAACTTGTGCTAAATATATTTTTTTAATAATTAATTAATTTAATTTCAATAGTTTGCTTAAACTTACTTTATCCCAGGAGTCTTCTGTAGCCTTAAAAAAATCAAACAAACAATTAAATTTTAAGAACATTTAATAACTTAATACAAAACAAAATGAGAAAATGAGTCAGAACTTATCAGCCATAACACGAGTTGGAAGCCATGTTTGAAATTCACCACAAATGACCCTTAAACTCAGACAGAGGCATCAGTAGAATACATCATACAGAGAGTGACTTCCCCCCCCCAAGTTTTGAATGGAGAGACAACACTTCTCCTATACTGTTTTGTTTGACCCAATATCAAAGCTTCTTAACAACAGAATAATGGACAGTGTATTTTTCGTGCACAAAAACTCAAAAGAATCTTCGTGCTCACAAATTTTCACCATTTCAAATGTGTCCCCACTTCTCTGGACTTTGCCTGAGGTCCTGATCTGGATCTATATTACTGGAGCACACTCCAAAAATCCAAGGCATGTAGACATAAAATATATGCTCTCCATGGGTCGCAAGGCCGCGACTATTTCACCACACCACCACGCAGTGGCGTAAATCATAGGGCAGAGGAACTGTTTTGACTGGATGGACAGCACTGTGGTCTCTCCCCATCTAAGTTAAGCTTCTAAAGAACAGAAAAGTGGACACTGTCAGTGTGTATTTTCATGCACAGAAACTCAAAACATTTTCGCATTCACGCGCAAATAACCTTTCACCATTTCAACTGTTTCAAAGTTAGCCTAATAATTAAATAATTAAACTATTTACTAACAGAAATATGCTATACCGGTAATTATTGTATATGAAGTGTGTTGACTTTGGGGATCTCCCTCAGACCTCTCATAATTAGATTCTACATTGCTCTCCATAAAATAAGACACATTTTACTTGTTGTAGATTAGGGAAAAGAGGTCCAACAAATTTTTCGTGCTGAAGCACGAATAATTCAGACTAATTTACAGTATTCTTTGTCCCATCACTTCAAACTGCCTAACAATTTGTTATGCCAGAACCCTTGTCATTCTAGGCTTTGTATCATTTGGTTTTTAAAATCAAATCATCAATATTATCATTTTGGATTTATGAAAATTAATCCAGAAATTGAAAAATCAGCATCAAGATCCGTCTGGGAAAAGGTGCCTTGGAAGGCATGGGCGTTTCAAAACATTGAATTATACTGGCGAAGTGCTGAGACAAATAACTTGTTTCTTTTGTATACCCGGGTATTATTAATATTAATATAAGTATTCAGGTATTTATTCATAAACCACTCGAACCAGCACTAAAAATAAAGCAATTTCGGAACGGCTTACAATGCCACTATTAAAGTGTGAAAATTTCACAGCCCCTCCCTCCCCAAGCCCTTCCCCTACTCGGTGCGTAAAATTCTGTCCTCCAATGTTTGACACAGATTTACGCCTCTGAGAGGCATGTGATGTCAATCAGCAAAAAGCACACACCACCTTATATATCCTATTTCATGCTTTATATTTTTCATATTTGTTTATTTTCCTGATAACACTGACAATAATACAGATCGTGCTTAGAGAATAGAAGTAATATTGACGTGAGGCGTAGTGTCACTGGTGGCACAGTGGAATAGTTATTGCCTTGCGTCCGAAGGGTCACAGGTTCGATTCAGACCAAAGCCACTGTGTAAGGACCTTGAGCAAGTCCTTCACTCACAGTTGCTCGAGGTGCTTCGGGATGTTAACTTCAACACACCTCCCAGTCGAGACCGTCTCTGAAACGTGGACTTGAAGAGGCGGTATATAAATAAATAATTTTTTAAAAAGTGTAAAAGATTAAAAGTACAAAAGAATGAATAATACTGAACAAGGTTACCTCAAAGATTGGGCCAAAGAGCGGATTGACTGCTGCATTTGAGATGAGGATATCTATCCCTCCAAACTTATCAACCGTCTGAAAAGCAACCGCAACACTTACATTCGTATGGCGATAATTCGCAGTAATGTACAAAATCATCAGCAGGCAGAATTAACGCTAACTAATTACCTCCCCAGAAGTCATACCTGCACCTCACCGTGGTGGGAGGTGAACAGACAAGAAGAGGACTGCCTCGTGAGACTAGGCTATCAGTGGAGAAGGCCTTCGCCGAAGAACCCTGAAAGTGCTGGCTAATGTAGGAGCCAATGTTTCCTTACCACGCCGGGAGAGGAGACTGGTCAGTGGTCACCACCCGGTAGAAAGACCAAGAAAAGGGAAGAAACGAAGAAAGAAGAAGAATTACAACACTATCCAGTAACAACCATCAGCCTGAATGGCAATTAATTATTACAACCATCAACAAAAGTAAAATGAGTTAAAACTACATCATGAATTAAAAACACTGAGCAACCTTTCAATGTTTGAGATCTCATACACTAATGTAACATAGATCACTTTAACAAGTTTTGGACATGTGGCAAACATTCTATGGTGTGCCATTAACTGGGTTGGTGTGACCCGTCGTCCCTTATAATTAAACACGTTTGGGTGGTGTATCTGTCTTGTCTATCCCAATCTGATCCAGTCATAATTTACTGTTTAGGTGTTCCATGGTTGCATCTGTTTACCATACACTTTCATCCCACAATGCAGCTGTCATCTGATTACGGTAAATATACAAGCGCCTCTAATTATGTTATACGGAAAGAGGTGCTTTAGAAATCTATATATATATTTATGGTCTACAATACAATACAATATTATCGAATCAGATTCTCCATCTAAACTGCTTCAGTCTCTGGATCGAAGATGTCTGCCAGCATTCCCAGCTAAATGCATACTATGTTGTTACAAAAAAAGAAATGGAAATCCTACAAATAACAGGTTCAAATAATGAATCTCACTCGCTCCAGTAGGCGTTTTCGATCCTCCTTATTTGCGACATGACAAACCATTCCAAGGACACTGAGACCTTGCTTCTGAAGGTTCTGAACGGCACTGTCGACCTGACTTTGCTTGCGACTGCTGATGACCACATGGGCGCCCTCGTGACCCAGCCGCTCAGCAATTGCTAAACCAATGCTGGATAACGGAAACAAAAAAAGCAAAACAGACACATAAGTTTTTGTGTCACAATTATCCCTCACACTAACCAAAGACTGGAAAATTAACAGCTCTAGTCTCTGAAAACCATGCATTACCTAATTTATCTTGCACAACAGCACATTCTTGATGGAAAAATCCCATTACATATCCTCTGACACGAGGCACTGGAAAGTGAACTTCAACCGTTGACTCGTTCTGCGATCTTCACTGGCAATACTACTGTTTCTGCCCAACGTCTTAAAACTTATCTTTCTCATGGAGTCCAACGCAGTTGGGTCACAGTTTTAAATGTCTGTGTTCCAAATCATGATAGTAAACTCTATTTTGTAAACTACATTCCTTGCAAAATGTAATGAACATTAGCTCAACACAACGGCACAGCAACTTCCTTCGAATTAGGTAACGGCACTTCAAACAAGGTTGGCCGGGTCTGTACAAATAGTCCCAGGGCGGGGTAAGGCATTTTAGTGGATTTTATCGTTACACATTAAAGGAGTCTCAGGGAGTTAACTAACTTTCGTGAATGATCACTGTCTCAAATACGTGCCGAATGAGCTTAGAAATACTTAACCCGAGAGTAGATGCTGTTACAACAGCAACTTTTCCATCTAGCCGTCGGCATTTGTACTTTCCGAGGGCAGAAGCAGCCGCTGTGCTGGACATTTTAACTGACGATGCACCTGACATTATAAGTTTTCCGGATGGCCTGGAACAGGTCAAGAACTGCGTCGTAACCCGTCTGATCATACCGTCCAGCAGAAAAGGTGTAGTACGTTGCTCTCTAGTTTGTTTATAGTGGACGGTGCAGTAAACTTCGTCCGTAGCCTATAAATACAAAGTTCAGCACTCTGTTGTCATTTATTAACCTCGTCGAAGATATCCTTACGGGAGAGCCAGCTCCTTTTCAACGACGCTATGGTTATGTAACCACCGACGGATGGTTATTTACCAGACAAGAGCCGTAGTTATAATGATGATGATTAGCCTTGCCCTTCTGCATTCTAGGCTTGGACAAATGAGAGTGAGACAACCTATCTCTTCTCTCGGGTCTTCGCACTGGGAGCGCTTCTGAAGGGCAAATGCTGTGAGAGGCGCTTTATAAATTCACAAATACAATACAATACAATTCCACCGTGCAACTCTTTCTTCACGAGATTCTGTGATGGTTATTGTGTAAAAATGCATTGGATTGAATTTTGGCTAAAATGACAACACTGTATATCCTTTAATCAATTTAGACAGAATGGCGTCCAATAGCAGCTGGACCAGACGACTGATCACGAAAGACAAAGAGACAGCACCGTTTGCGACGTCATATCCGTCCCTCAGCACAGACCGACTCGACGCCATTTTATCAGACCTCCGATCAAGCATAAAGAAGAAGGAAGACAGATTGGATCGCGAGCCAGTAGTTCGAGATTCAGACAGACTTCAAACAGGTGGCGGGGTGTCAATTCGAAGCAACGTAGGAAGATCGACGGAGTTCATTGGGCGGCAGACTTCGAAGGTTTCCGATTTACTGACGAAAGAAAATCCAATTAATTACGTCAGACTACGTCAAAAAGACGTCAATAATGACAACTACGAATCTAAATTGCACCGAAATGACGCATTTAGGCGCAATGACGTCAACGTACGACGAGATCACTCTAGGTGCCGACGATATGATGCGAGCGGCGCGAAGGATGACGTCAAACGCAGATCTTGTGACGTCGTCGAAAGCAGAAACGGTGACGTGAGCAACAGAAAAATGGAGAGAGATGACAAGAAGACTGACAGAAGAAGATTAACCGCGGATTGCAGATTACCGGAGTACAAGAAATTCGATGCAGACCGCAAACGAACTGACGTCGACAGCGGCGGAAATGACGTCGACAGCAGAAGACGTGACGTCATGCATGGCAAAATAAGTGACGTAGAACGCAGGCGAAGTTACGCAGGGATCAGACGAGAGAGTAAAATCGAGGGACATTGCGCAAGAAGTGAGATGGACAGAAACACTGTTTTAGGGGACCGAGTACCCCTAGGTCTATTCACTGTTAGAAAAGCCCAGACGCCAGACTTTCCTCGCAGATTTATGACCCACGAAAGAAATTCGTTCCTTCTCGCCGATAAGCCACAATTCTCGTCCTTCAAGCGCTTTTCGTTGAGCGAGCAGTCTCGAGGTGTAACAACTCCAGTCGTGAAATCCCACAGAAAACCGGAAGACAGCTGGAAGTCAGCGGATTCTGCGAGTTTACTGGAACACGACGCGTACGGAGTTGAGGTAAAACCTGTAGCTGTGGCTTCCGATGCCCTCTTTGGTAAACCGGAAGCCAAACTTGCCGAAAGAAGTAGCAATAAGAGCGTACATCTATGTGACAGCGGACCACTTGATTCGCATGTCAACCGTCACGTAAGAACTTCCGAAACAACTAGGGAACCAGTTCAAGATACAAGACGTCCGGGAAGCACGAAAAACACGGAACCAGGATATGCAGGCAGTTGCAGATCAGTGCAATGCAAGGATACAGCCTCACCTGAGGGTTCAACGTCTTCCGGTCACGTGCAAACGACGAGAAATGGACCTCCTCCGCGTGATAAAACAGAGATGACAATTATTTGTGGAGCACAAAACAGTAACAGAGCAGCAGAACCAAGTAGTGGAACATCTGTGCAAGACAATAACAAAGAAGCAGAAGCATCGCAAAGCAGAGTAACAGACCAGAACAGCGTAACTGAAACCGGTTTCAATAGGAGCAACGGTTCCTTGTCAGTCAGTTTTGCCGACGAAACGGAATTCCTGGACAGCGACAGACGGAAGCCTTTGAACCGGAAGTGGTTCGTTGACATCTCAGAAGATATTGCCTCCAGAAATCCCGGATCAGCCACACCTCCCGGAAAGGTCAACTCCGCAGATTGCGACTTTCAGAGTTCGTGGTTGAACTGCGGACGAGGAGGTTCCCAGTCTTTGAAGCCGTGTCTGAAAGTTCGGAGAGATAGCGATTCCATGGAAAGACTCGCTCCAGCACAAGGGAAGGAACCAGTCCTTGAAAGAGAGCTCGGTGGAAGAACTCCAGTCACCCCTCGCAAAACGAGGTCCTTTCGAGATATAAAGAGTCAGGGAATCGAGGACACCCAAGGTCAACAACATGCTTCCTATTCCATTATGGACAACAGCACGGAGAGAACCTTAGCACGACCGAAGACCAACAGCGTTGCACCATCAAGTTCGCTAAGAAATCTCACCGCCGGTTCGTATTCGTCTTTGAAGCGTGCGCCGTCGGCATCAACAAAGACCGCGTCGGCAACTTCAAACGAACCAGCGGTTTCATCAACGGCTGGAAATAAGAAGCCCATTTCGTCGTTTGAAGAAGAAGAAGAAGATGATGATGAAAAAGCAAGTCACGTGTTGATATCCGAGAGATATCGCCGGATGTTGACCAGATCCATCGACCACCAACTGTTTCCGGTTACGACGGATCTCTCGCCAGGTGGCGTTCGGTCGAATCTGGGAAGAGGTTTTGTGCCACCAGATGGAGCGCGGAGAGATTTTGTCATTTACATATAAATGCGCTTCAGCAATTGTGAGTGAAGGACTTGCTAAAGGTCCTTGCGCGGCGAGTGAGATTCGAACCCACAACCCTTCGGTTGCGAGGCGGCGACCTTCACCACTATACTACCACGCCCCAGATGGTATAAACTATAGAGCTAGTCTTTTCCCCGGACCACAGGTACTCATGAAGATGTGCCTTGTATAAGTATAAACTAAACATAGCCTATTATAGGCGATCATAAATTATTGGGTTCTCATTTTCTCGGCTGTATTACACGCGAAAGCAGAAAGGAATGTTGCTCTTGTTTACATTCTATATAGGCCTAAATATATCAAGACAATGTGTGCGTATGTGCATATACAATGTGTATGTGACTATGCAATGTGTATGTGCATATACAATGTGTAGGCCCTATGTGCATATACAATGTGTATGTGCATATACAATGCTTATGTGCATATACACGTCCAATTAAATTTGTATGTTAGGGTTATATAATTATTGTAGCTAACACCGACCATCATTGTATGTCAAGCCTAGGTATCAAAGTTAATGAGGCGTGACAGACTTGAAGATCTAATTGTGTGGATCAGTGGGATAGTCGCCGCCTTATGTCCGAAGGGTCGCCGGCTCGATTCATACTTGAGCCACCATGTAGATGCCTTGAGCAAGTTCTTCGCTCATAATAAACTCCGATACACCTCCGAGCTGTTGTCGGGGCCGCCTCTGAGTAGTAAGATACTTGAAGGTGCGGTATCGAAATATGTTAATGAGTAAGTAAAACAAAAGTATCTTTCAGCACGAGTGTTTCCTTTGGCATGATGCTTAATTTCTGATAGTAGGCCTATTTGTGGGACGTGGTAGTGTAGTGGTGAAGGTTGCCGCCTTGCAACCGAAGGGTTGGGGTTCGAATCCCACCCGCCGCGTAAGGACCTTTAGCAAGTCATTCACTCATAATTGCTCAAGCGCTTCGGCGTGTAAAACTCCGACACACCTGCGGGCTGTAGTCGGGACCGCCTCTGA
>JAQFXW010005840.1:0-10156 GCA_034693945.1 Dendrobaena attemsi
CTTATTAACCACATTAACATTGTTAGCTTTGCAGTGATTGACCGTGTATTATAGGCCATATATAGACCGTTCGATTGGGGTGGTGGTTATCCAATGTACGTACGCAGGTGGGGTTTGAAAAAGTACGCGTGTGTGTACAGGTAGGGGAGGGGGTAATTTTACCGTTTTTTTGCGTACATACTAAATGGACAACCCCTAAGATAACATGTTAATAAGTTCATAAACTGGTAATTTTTCTAATCCTTGGTTGTTTGTTATGTGATTATTTATTGGACAATAGTTGATTTTGTTGTCTGCGCCATCAGATATTGAATGCCTTCAACTTTTCTCCTCTGGTTTGCCTGAAGCTTTATTTCTCTGATTGTACTTTCTTGTCGGTGCACGTTCAGTGACTGTAGGTTGCTTTGAAGGGCTTGATTTTATATGTTAAACAGGTAGACTTGTGCAAAAGAGTGCTTGCCATGTATCGCTACATAGTAACAAATGTTGAAATGGGCAAAGCGACTTGGTAAGCATTTATAAATTTAATTGAATTGAATTGAGTAAGTAGTACTTCAGCAAGTTTCTTTATTTTAGCCAATTCTGGTAGTTGATTAGTTGATCTTTAAACCCACAGTGTATCGATCATGCATGGCTTCTAGGTAAATTAAGGTTGTAATCAGATTGTGCTGTTTGGTGACAGTTTCATACTTTCATTATTACTGCAGCGTGTGATTTGGTTATTACTACAGCTAAAATAGTAGGTTGACTTGGTTTTTAATCTGCATTTAAGACTGTCTTAGTTGACAATAAATGAAGTTGAAAATAGAAGAGTCAGATTGGAAGATGGTGCTTCATAGGTCAATTCCTTGATGAGCAATTTTTATATTCTGTAGCTTAAGTGTCCAGATGTACACAAATCGTGAAGCTGAAGTGGTGTTTGTTTCTTTATTGTGCAGGGAACAATTGTTATTGGTGCTGCTAAAGGTAACTTCGATCATAATGACGGCTACACCTCCAGTCTACAGAGAAAAGTCACTGAGTGGACGACTTGCGGAATATCTCTTCAAGGCAGTTGATCATTATTAACTTCTTAACCAAATTTATTTCTGCCTTTGCTTTCAACCAGTTTTTAATTTTGTCAAATGGTACATTTGTGCCTGTTACAAGCATTTGACTCACCATTGTATTGTAAATGTAAATCTCAGACCAGTTTTTTAATTTTGTCAAATGATACATTTGTGTCTGTTGCAAGCATTTGACTCACGATTGTATTGTAAATGTAAATCTCACATTATATAGAGCCCCTCAAAGCGAATTGATCTGTGTTGAACTGTTGATCTGTGGCGGTTTGATGCATAGATCAATATGACTGAACATGTGATTGTATGTATGTATATAAGCATTTGTAGAGTGCTTTTTAAGTAACTCACAAAGGTGCTTAATGCTAGGTTGCCGAACCGCGTGTATACACGCCGAAGCACACACCATTTAGCAGATGTTGGCTAAGTTCTAAAGATCCTGTCAAGCACCCTTGTTTTACTCCTCATTCAGTTAAGCGATTAGATTAGATTTCTTTTAGATCTACCATCAAAAATTATATTATGGATCTTATGCCTTGAGAGAAACCTTAAATATTATAGTAATTCACTTACAATTTCTGCAGGCTAGTAGCATGGCTGTCTTACAGCACCGTGCAAATTGTCGTTAGTACTAATATATGCATTCATCTATAGCAACAGGTAAAATTATTATAGTAATTACAGAGTATAAGGCACATATTGGACAAATTAAATAAGTAAGAAATGCCAAATAAACAAATTCCTGACATTCAAACTAACGGACATTGAGCATGGAAGAGAGATTGGCTTTATTGTTCCATTATTATTCCACTTCTGTTCTTGTAGAGTTTATTTCTTGGAATGATTGTTACTCTTGTGTTGATTTCATGATTAGTTCCTGTAAAGTGCAGGTTCATCGGCTTCTTTATCTGTTTGGATGTTTGTTATGTCCAGGTAATCACTAACCTATGACTCTTAAAAGGTTGTATCTTATGCATGGTTTTAATTTGGTTTTCCTATTTTTCCTTTTCCCAGACGCTGATATTGGCCTGGGTCAAGGCTAATCTTACTATACAGGTCTCCGAGTACTTGTGGAAGCAGTTTCTTGGTACGCTGTCATCGCTTACCAACTGGATTCAGCTGATACGAGAATGGTCGGTGAGTAAGATGACTTTCATATGTTTCTTCCACTTTTCTTTGTCTCTTACTTCCTCCTCTCCTTATTGTCATTTACCTTCTCTGATTTACGACCCAGGTGCAGCCATTTGAATGGCCCTATGTCTGTATTGTATAAATACTGTATTATTATCCAGAATCAGAAAGTCGTGTCCCTTACTAGCCAGAATCAACAAAAAATCCAAATTGGTTAGACCATACCATGTGAGAGCTATTCATTTAAGTGTCAATCTTTGCATGTTCAATGTTTAGAGGACAATGGAGATGCTGACAAGAGTCCTGGCGAGGTACATCTATGCCATTGACTTGCGTGATTTGCCGCTCGACAAGTTGAGTGAACAGAAGGTCAAGAGGTTGCGTGGAGCAAAAAATGGTTTGTGAATTGTTTCAGATGATTTATATGTAACACAATGAGAACTGTTCGATTGAACGTAAGAGAAGTTCTGAGCTCTGAATTTAGAGCATTACATTATATCCTCTTTACAGAATTGTACTAAAATCCTCATCTCACTATTTGTTGCCTTAGTTTACTTAATACTGCCATGTTTGCTGTATGTAGGGTTTGGCTGAATCTTAATTTCAAAATTCGGGGTTTGCTGAATATTTCCCTAGACCGATTGCTGACATCTAGTAAATTGTTTGTTTGTATTAGTTGTTTAATATTAAGTAAAGTTGTAACAATGCTAAATAGATAATTTAGAGCCAAAAGAACTTAATGTTTACCAAACAGTCAAATTTGCAAACAATTCGGAAATCGTAAAAAATAATCTAATCCGCTGAAACCCTAGCACTCAGTACAATGCATTGAATCGTAGAAATACGTTTGGAATAGGAATGAAGGGAGATTAAGAGTACCAAAATGTGCAGGTTCTTTAGATCATGTTGTGTTTAATGAAGTAGGATCAGTGAAGACTAAGGATCGAACTCTGAGTAGAAACTGGATGAAGCAGATCATGGATGGAGATGGAAAGTCAAAATTTGAGCAACAGTCGCAGCAGCAGCAGCAGACGAAGCCATCTGCCGTGGCAGCTGTTGCCTCAGCAGCTGCACTGGCATCTCTAACGAATGGAATTCTTATGGGTAAACTGCTATTTAAAAAATTACTTGTGGTATGTCATTATCCAAAGTATGTCATTGGTGAAGCAGTCGATTAAGAAAGGACCTAACGACTTATGGCAATCTTGAGATGACGAAAAGCATTATTCTTGAAATATTTGATTCTTTCTGTGTTCATGAATTTATTTTTGGTACCTCTTTAATGGGAACTTTTTTGAGGTGCTCCCGACTCCAGCGCCATCACAATACAGTTTGAGTTTAGTGTAGAACATGTTAGAAAGAGTCCTAGGGAGCAGATAGTCTCAAAGATGCTGGCCGTGGTGATGTGTGGTGTGTTGCAGTTAAGTGTTTCATGTGTTGTACTATTAAATGGACTTTATGTGATGTGATGTAGCTGCTGCTGTTGTTAGGTGGGTCTAATCGTGGACTGAATCTGATTGGTGGTCGGTTGGAGATGACGATGCGTCAGCGATCTCGTAGTGGAGAGTCGTCTTTGATGTGTAATTCACAGCTGGACCTCAGTTCCATCCATTACCCTCCAAATGCAGAGGCATTGGTTGGTGTTGCAACCATTCCACGCAGCAATAGTGACAGCAGCATCATGATCGACCCAAACAAGATCAAAGGTATTGGCTTTCAGTAATATTTTCTTAGAAAATCATAAACTTTTAAATAATAAAAACGTTGGAGAGAAACTGAAAAATTTGTCAAGGTAGTTGTAGGATCTGTTACTGCTAAAGATGCTTGCAAAAGTTAGCTATTGGATTGACACAGGTCATGACCTCAGATGCTGCCTATCTTCTTGTGGGATGAGTTGAGCATAATTGGGTAACTGATACTGAATTAGAGATTGGATAATGGATATTGGTATTTTTTAAAGTTTTTTAGATTTACAAAAGATGTGTTCGTTTCCAGGTAGATGTTGAGTTATTTAGGCACAAGAAGATTTAAAGGATGTTTTTGCTGTCTGATTCCAAGCTTCTGAGAACTAATTCTATCATGATGCTGAACTCTCTTATGTATTTTTTCTCTAGTTTCTGGCTTATGCATTACCACTGTGGAGAACCGTGAGATGCATTTGTCAAGTACTGCAAAAGAAGAAGAGAATATGACAGCTGACGATGAAGACATTTCACCTCAAAGCCATCATAACAGCAGTAGGTGTCTTTATCACAACTTACCGACCAAAGTGCTCTGCTTCTTGTAGCCCATGTTCTGTCTAGACATGGATTAGCATTTTGTTTTATACTTGCCATACATACTATTCTTCTGGACCGTATATCGGTGTTTTGTTAAATTTCGAAGTGATCAGTGCATATAATACAATGGATGTCTGCATCCAATTGTTCAGTTCTGGTAAACTAGTAACAGAGCTGATCTGGTTATGTGGAAAGGATCTGTGTTGCTGTTTTGTTGAAGATTTTGTACAAATGTTTTGACTGATGTGCTGTGATGAATGCTTGAAGCGGTGCTCAATCTATTCACTCTGGCCAGTTGAACTATGAGGAGGAGGAAGCCAGTTGCTTTGTCACTGCAACCGTTGTCCTAATACCAGAGATCAAAGGGAGGTTGCCTACTGTTGCCAGCAGCAACGGACATCGCTGGAAAACCTCGTGCCAGTCGGAGAATTGAATATTAATCCAGAAAGTCATGATGCTTCTAAATGAGGAAGACAGATCATCTGAGGGTGGAAGCTTCCAGAGCCTTTCACATCCAGCACGTGGACTGGAATGACATTGCAGTCGATTGGAAGTGGGTCAGTGGTTGATTCTGGAAGGAGGACTCCACTCCTCTTGCTTCAAATGGTGAATAATGAGAATTACTGTGAAGGAAATCAGGCACATGTTGTTGATAGAGAGGCAGAGCAGCCAGGCAAAAACATGACATTAATGAGCTAAGAAGAGTTTGGGTTTTATTGATGTGGGTGAGCCTAATAACGTGTAGTTGTTTAGATCAGTTCAAGTGTGTGCTGTTAATAGTTTGAATAACCAATGAATCCTAGCTTAATTCTAACTATTCAATTTTTTATATTATTTACAAACTTGTTATATTATAATGATTGCACATTTTGAATTGAAATCCCTTTGGCCATTCTCTGCTAATATCATAAAGCTTGACTAATTGGACATATTAATATTTCGGTGTAGGTGCTGAAATCTCCAAAGGTGTTGCACTGGGGACTCATTTACATGCGGTTTGTTAACATTGTAGTCTGCTTAAGGAGTGGTTACATCATGAGTACATATGATACCTATGTAACACATGACACTTGGTAGAGGAACTTAATACGCCACTGTCTGTATCAACTGTGCATGGCTGCCTGGTCAAGGCAACAGTTGCTCATTGCAGCTGGCTTTATGTCTTCTAGTAAAGATTAGTATGCTTCCATAGCAATACTTAACATAGCTGCACAATGTGCATTGTGCACATTACTTACTTTTACACCTGTTACCATTATTTCTTGTGCCCTTGTCTGTTCCTGCCAGTCGTCTTACACACTGACATTGATTTCGTTGCTGTCTCAGCCAAAGTCACAGTTGCTGTGTACTTATAATCATGGCAGTTCAATCCATATATTTTCATACTTTTAAATAATGGCTGGAAGTAGTAACGGTAAATATTAACCCATTTTGGACCAAAACTTTATTTGGAAAGTTTTTTTTGATTTGTGCTAATCATTTGGGTCTTTGGGACTATGTGTATAGGTATGTGTTGTGATTTTGGACTATTCTAAAAAATGACATGCAAATTTGCATATGTTCATTTTACAAACATGGGACCAATGTTCGTAAAATGAACATATACAAATTTCCATGCCTTTTGGTATCGAGTATTGGTGAAATATCGACTAAAAAGTATCGGCGATACACATGCAATACTAAAAAATAAAACTAAATGCAATGCTCGGTGAGATACTGATAAAAGTATTGGCGATACCGGGTATTGCGATACTTTTTCACAATATTAACAGCCCTGTATATTACAATCGTAATCTTAAATATGCATTCTGTTGATAAGAACTTCCTCCTCCAAGTTCTTTCTTAATTAACTCTTAGAACCCGACAGGCCGGTTTTCTGACTCGTTATTCATAGCGTTACAGGAGCCCCGGGTTCAAAAGGTTAAGTCATAAATTCTGATAACTTACAAATTATTTATTGAACAGATGCAAAAGATCTTCAGACGTTTTGTTTGGCATGGGTAATGAGTGTAACTCTAGTACATTAGCAAGACCGAATTAGCATACAAGCAAATTATATATGTTGATTTGACTAATATACCCAGTGCATGTGTGGGTTATTTATGTTGCTATATTAAAATGCATCCTGCATTGTTAGCAAGTAATTTTTAGGGATTTACTGAACTTCACATACATCAGAACTGCTGCCTGATCTTAAATGGAATTTTCAGTGAAGTTTAAATGTGTAATATCTGAAAGTTGCTTAGATGTTATGAACTTATCTTCAGTGATACATGCAATTGAGGATGACAGTTTTCAAACTCACTTTCTTTTTGTCTTTGTCTTTCACATGCTACTCTCTCTTATACAGTTGACTAGTGCAAACCAAGTTTTAGTTGAGGTGTTTATTGTAAACTTATGAAGGCTGATGACTTTAGCATGTGTTAAAGTCTATGTTGAGTTGCTACAAAAAATTCAGTTGCAGCCGCTCTTTGATGGTTTGCATGTCTGCGTTCGATGTCGTGCTTTGTCCTGATCATTGTTGCAGCAGCCGCATATGATGCTCAGATACGGAGTTTGCAGCTTTGGTCTCTGCTTCATGGTGATTTTAATGGACAGTGTGTTTGTGTTCAGGTGAGCCAAATGCTTCTGACTGCTGCACGGATCGGGAGAGCACTGGTGACTGCCATTTGACGTCTGTCAACGACTCGACAAGCGTCACAAGCACTGACAGCAACTTGCCTCAGTACCAAATGATTGTCAACTGCAGTGTGGAAAGCAGCACCAGCTTCTGTATGGAGCAGAGCAGCTACAGCGATCGGTCGGACACAGAGGTCTTGCTGCGCGGTACGACTGTCGCCTATAAAATCACGATCAAGTGGTGCAGCCACAAGATGTGTTGAGAAAGATATATTCCCCATTTTTCTTTAAATTGGATTTCAGCGCAAATTAAAAAGAAATGCTCTAAGCTACCTGTGCAGCTAAGCGGCTTTCTTAAGTTTGGTATGCACTTAATCACTAGTCAGGCATAATAGACCTCTAGTCGACTAAGTGCATAGCCAGATTATGCACATGTGTCATGGTATGTGATCTATGTGCATTCCCAGAGTTATCTTTCATCATCTATGCATATTGTAATTAAACATACTATGTGTCGCTTCTTCGCTCCACAGGAGCGCATGATAACTCGCAATAGGATGAATTTCCAAGTTTAAATAACTTAAGTGACATTGACTGTAGATATGAACACCCATAAATTAATATTAGCTGCATATTTATTTATTTATTTATTAAGACAAATCAGTAGAGTCTTTTTAAGACTGTGTACTCCGGAATCATGAATTCTTATAAACTTCCAATTTATGGTAGAACACACCATTAGGTTTGCATTTAATTTTGAAGTTTTCTGTTCTGCTTTGGCCCCTTTCTTGCCATCTCTACCTGTTCTTTCTTTTCCCCTGTTTACAATTGTGAAATCTATGAATGTCGCACCTGATCAGATAGAGAATGAGTACATTTAAAGGGTTCTCAATGCACTTCATTTACTGTGCATTGGATGTGATTGAATCAGAGTTATCTTGAGTGCTGTGTTGCATTGGGTCACTGTTGTTTTTGCTTTGATGGTTGTTATCATTGTTGTTGTTGAGTTGCTGTTGTGATGTTGCAGCGTCTGATTCTGGAAGTGCGTCCAGCCACAGCATCCATCGTTCGAAGCGCCGGACGCTTGACCAGGCAAATGATTCATCTATTGCAAACCAGGTGTATGAAGAGGATGAGGAAGATGTGGAGGAGGAAGAGGAGGAGGATGAGGAGAGATTGGAAGGAGGCGTTTCGGCGGTTGGAACTGTTGAGGAAAGTCTGGAGGATGATGATACAGAAGATGAGGGTACAGTGCACAGCTTTGAGGAAAGACAGACGAAAGATGCACAGGACAGAGACAGTCTACGGATTGATGATAACGAACCTTTGACAGGTGAGATAGACAGTGACAAGTGGTTTTGTGTAATACAAACTATAGTAATTTTTATATATTATATATATTATATTATATAATTATATACCATGTGATTTCAGATGAAACTAGGATTCTGGGTATGATTTTATCGACATGCTGTTCAAGCGAATGCTAAACTTAGCCAAGAGTTACTATAGTGCTGAATAACAGTAAAGTCAGGTGCACAGCATTTCACAATTCACATCCCTAATGACACTTTCAGATGCACACAGTTCACTACTAGTTTGGGGATTAAAGCTACCAGAGTAATGATACCCGTCAGAGATGTAGATTTTCTGATCCTATTTTTGAAGTATAAAGATTGATTCTGATGAACTTCGGTATGTTATATGCAATTTCTATAATTATATACATATGCCCATTTGTGTGCAAATGTCATATCTGTAATGATGTAATTGCCTCTATCATACCAGACCATGCATGAGAGCAGATTATAATTATGCTGCCACTGCTATACTCTCCTGTTGTATTTGGTGTTGTGAAGAAAAGATTTGCTGAGTAGAAGCTCAGTAAAACCCAACACAGTTTGTGGTGTGGATTCAGAATTAACCCATTAGTGCCCAAAATGGTAATACTGGACCGATAAGTTTTACTTTCACCAATCTCACTAACTTAGTCCAGTAACATCGCTAACAACATATTTAGTGACAGCTATTACGTCATCAGTACTTTCCGTACTGTCCGATTTATCGGACGTCTGGCACTAGTCCAGCGCTAAAAAGTGCCTCGCTTAATACATGGCAGAATCAAGCCTGACAGCCACATTACGTTATTGCATAAGGTTTTTGAGGATTTTACTCGTCTAGACTAATTGTAACTATGAACTTACATCAACTTATTGCAAAACAATAGGCTCAGGGCACCAACTTATCCACGAGTGCCATGCAGCTTGATAGTACAAATAGGCATAACAGTCGTAAAGACAACTTATACATTTCTAAGGCCTATTATAGGTAACGACGGTGTGCGACTGTGCGTCTCCTTTAGAATAGAATTCAGTGCGTGTTACCATTATGCCATACATCACAGGGACATCAAACTTGAGCTTACTTAGCCTATACACTACTAATTTGCTATCAAAATCCAAAATCCTTGGCCGCTGGAATAATTACTGCTCTAATCAACCGAACTACAGCTGCCACCTGAATGCACAAGAACTTCGCCATAAAACTTAGCCTGAGAAAGATACCAAGCATAATGCATTGCCTATTTTCACGTAAAACAATGTAGGTACTAGGTAGCCAAAGGTTGGCCATCAACTGCCTGTAACTGGCAACCTGCTGATCTAATTGATCAACGTCACCCATACCTTGATTGCAGATGTTGAACATGGGAGGCTGACCAAAAGATAGGCCCTACGTTCTATTGGCTAAGTGACTATCTCTACAGTAGATTTCGTCTACTACTATACAGTGTAAAACGTTCATTTCACGTATGGATACAACATTGCCTGCTGTATTCCAGAAAGGATCAGCTTATCGGAACATGATCTAATTATAAGACCATAGGAACCTATAGTAATTATTTCATCAGAGCTACCATGGACACACGGAACAGCTTGGTTTATCCAAATTGTGCGTATATGCCTATAGTAGCAATAATTATTATTATCCACTCATTCATTCATTCATTCTGGACATTTATATAGCGCCTCTTCAAGAAACTACTCAGAGGCGCTCCCAGCCCAGCCA
>JAQFXW010005841.1:0-10155 GCA_034693945.1 Dendrobaena attemsi
ATGGGATGCGGCAAATCGATTGCTTCGCACTTGTTCAAATTTCTCGAAATCCGTCATGGTTTCAGTCGGACTATGAAAATTCAAGGACTCTCCCAGGGGCGGATGCAGATACAGACCATAATATGGTAGCTATGACAGTGAATCTACAACTCAAGTTCATCAAAAAGAAGAGTTGCGAAAATGAAATGAATGAAATGGAATAGGGAAAAGATATAAAGACGAAGATAAGCGAACTATCAGAGAAAATAGAGGGAAAAGTGGAGAGATTGAAAGGAACAACAACAGAAGTAAGATGGATGAAACTAAAAGAGATAGTGGTCGAAGAGGCGACTGAAACTGTGGGATTTCAAAAAGGTATAGAACCTAGCAAACCATGGATAACAATGGAGATGGTCAATGATATGGAAGCGAGGTCAATGATATGGAAGCGAGAAGAAATGGAAACATCAAAGCACAGAGGAAGCGAAAAAAGAGTACAAGAGAATGAACAATCAATTAAAAAAACAATTTTATTCTGTCGCATCTCAAATGATTGCAATTAAATAAGCTTGATATGATATCACAATTTGTGTTCAACGTGTCTATACCACCAGTTCCTTTATACATATGTTTTAGTCTCTTTTCAAGGTTTTTGATGTCTTTGCTGATAGGTTCCACAGGTAAATCTTCACATATACCTTCCAATGTGACCTTCACGTATATATCTCTTATCGTCTGTGGATTTGGTCACAGATTGCGATCATTGCGGTATTTCTCTATATAGTGTGGCTCATCTCGTGTATACAAAGTGATTCAAAACATAATATTATGTGCCATTATGTGGGTTACAGTGGGTAATGCATTAAGCACTAGCTGTAAGACATTTTTGACAACAATTATTTGAGATGTGACTTAATAAAATCGGTTTTTGTTGCGTTACATCTTTTCGAATCGTCAAAAACCATGGGTGGACTCGCTAAAAGTACTGTAACTTTCGTTTAAAAAATAGTTTTAGGAAGTTTCCAGGTTATGTGTAGATATGAAATATCTTTAATTTTATGAAGTTTGATTTAAGAAGTCTTACTTTTGTACAGATATATTAGCAAAAAACTGTTAACATGTTTTTGAGTAATCAAAAATCAGTTGGTGAACTCGCTAAAAGTGCTGTAACTTTCGTTTTGTTCGAAATATTTTGGTGAAAGTTCTCCATTAGGCCTATACGTACATAGGCCTACAAATTACTTTCAAGCCTGTAAAATTTGATTTAGAATTCCTACTTTTGACAAAAAATGTTGGCAAGAAATGTGGGGCTCCTTAATTGCAGGGTGAGCCAAAAAAAAATGTCCCCCCTACATTTCTTGCTAGTATATTCGTTAAAAGTGGGAATATCTAAACACAACTCTACAGGCTGAAATGCAATTCATACTTACGTACAACAACCGAATTTCATCAAAATATTTAAAACATAACAAAATCTATTTAACCTTTAGTGACGTCACCCACTGTTTTTTGACGGTTCCAAACCGTTTCACAGTATTTTGCTGATATTTCCGCCAAAAGTGAATATTATTTCAGGAAAATTTCCACGCTTAAAGGCAACTAACATTTACATATAGCGACCAAATTATTATTAAAATATTTCAAACGCAAAAAAAATTGCAACATTCTTTTGGGCAACATTTGTTTCGTTACACGCTTTTAAACCAGCAGAATTTAGAGGTGGACTCAATAAAAGTGCTGCAAATCTTGTTGTACTTGAGATATTTTGATACAACTTTGCCCCTACATGTAGATATGAATTACATGTGCGAGAATGGAATTTCATTAAAGTATATTTAATTTTGGCGGAAATATCAGCAGAGAACTGTTAAACCCTATTTCAACCATTCAACATCGGTGGGTGACGTCACTAAAACTTGAATAACTTTTGATTTGTTGAAGATAGTTTGATGAAATTTTGCAATTATATGTAGGTATGAGTTGCCTTTCGTCTTGTAAAATTGTATTTAACACTGTCCACGTTGGACGGAGATATTGGCAATATACCTAGGGGTTCGGTTTATTAGCAAAAAACTGTTAAACTTTTTGAATCATCAAAAGCAGTGGGTGACGTCACCAAGAGTTTTGTTATATTTTAAATATGTTCTTAAAACTTGGAAGGAATATGTAGATATGAATTTCGAACTGCAAAATTTTATTTGAAGATTTTCACTTTTGACGAAAATATTTTTGAATCATTTTTTTGGTTCACCCTGTAGATCTAGACCCAGCTGCTATTATTATGTATGTTTTCTCGGACTTTATGCCTGCATAGTGCGTACGTTACAATCGGGTCGTGGTAGTGTAGTGGTGAAGGTCGCCGCCTTGCAACCGAAGGATTGCGGGCTCGAATCCCACCCGCCGCGCGCGTAAGGACCTTTGTCAAGTCATTTACTCACAATTGCTCAAGCAGTAGCGTAAATTACGGGGATTTTGAGTGGGGGGGACAGCAATGCAGTCTGTCCCCCCAATATCCAAGTTTGCAATCTTCTTAAAAACGTAAATTGGACAGTGTGTAGGCTACTTTTCGAGCACAGAAACTCGAAAAGCAATTCGCGCCGACGCGCGACTAGACTTTTAACATTAAGTTTTCTATGAGGTGCTTCACTTTTAAAACCTTAGGTTATACCGTGGATGTATAGTGGCGCATACACCAAACATAACGTAGGCTACACACGAGCATATGCACTCAACAGCATCCATGCGCACAAAGCTCAAGGCTGTTACAGGTAGACGAAGACATACGGGCGTACACGTTAACTCACCTCACAAGATATTTTCCTAATTCAATCAGTTCTTTACAGTTTAGACTTTTGAGTAATAAGTATGCTCCGGTATACAGCGTGTGCCAGAGGATTTTAACTTGTAGTTGTGCACAAATATGCAGCTCTAAAACAATTGTGTAGTTGTAAAAGCTATTTTGTGCAGTTCGAAAATAATAAAAAAAAGAGACAGAAAATTATATACTTCATTCGCTTCAAATGATCAAAATTCCTTTGGCTTCTGGGGCTCCGCCCCAGACACCGCTAGGCCTATATTCTATATCTCTTAAGGGGGTGTGCAGCACACGTGGAAGACCTTTGTGTCGTAGGCCTACGTCTTTGACCCAAGTTATAGTCGGATGGTAAAAGTAATCATTGACAAATTGGAAGTAGGCTAAATAAGAGCCCAGAAGGTATTCCATTTGGCATCGAATTATCAAAATTTCGTTGGCTTCTGGGGCGGAGCCCCAGACCCCGCTAGATCGATATCACTTTAGAGTTAGACGATTATTTGCAGCACAAACTGAAACACTTTGGAACGGTTTCAACCCCAGATATAGTGAGAAGATCAAAATCAGCACTGACAAATTAGAAGTAGATAGGATCCCTGAATGTGCTCCATTTGGCATCAAATCATCACAATATCGTTGGCTTCTGGGGCTCCGTTTATGACGCTCCTCAGACCCCCTAGTCGGTTGGGGAGAGGACACATCCCCCTCCTAAAACCCCTTCCGCTGTTTGTCCCCCCAATGTTTGGCAAAGATTTACGCCTCTGTGCTCAAGCGCTTCGGGGTGTAAAACGCCAACACACTTATGGGCTGTAGTTGGGACCGCCTCTGAGTAGTAGTGGTCTGTTAAAGGCGGTATGAAATACACAAATACAAATCGTGCACAATCGCATCATGTTCGAGTGCGCACGCACATACATACATACATACATACATACATACATATAGATAATCTATAGATAGACGTACAACAAAACACATTGATGCATGGGGTATTGGCCTGTTATATGTAGGCTAAGGCTAAGCACAATAAAACATATGTAGCAAACACGTAGGCCTACATTTAAAAAAAAATTAAATTTTATTTACACATTTCTATACTGCCCCTTAAAGTCTCCTACTACTCAGAAGCGGTCCCGACTACAGCCCGGTGGTGTGTCGGAGTTTACACGCCGAAGTGCCACGAGCAATTGTGAGTGAAGGACTTACTCAAGGTCCTTACGCGGCAGGTGGGATTCGAACCCGCAACCCTTCGGTTACACGGCGGCGACCTTCACCACTACACTATCGAGCCCCATTATAGGCTATGCATAGGCCTTTTATAGGCTAAGCATAGGAGTATTATAGGCTATACATGCATGCAAATATGATTGCATGGATTCGTGCATACGAAACGTAGGCTTGAAAGGATTTTACTGATAATGAGGAAATTCTTATTTGATTTGGCCAAGGTATAACCAGATTGTGAGAAGGGCCATAAAGTACATGCATAGAAGCAGAGAAGAACAGACTTAGTTTATGGAAAGGGTGAAAGATTCAGACTGAAGGGTCACTAACAAAAGGACAGACAGACCGTCGCCAAATAGGAAGCTATGTATATACTGTAGGATATATATATACATATATACATAATATATGTCGATTATATAAGCCTGATATATATATAATATATATATATATATATATAGACACAGAGACAGACAGACAGAGACAGAGACAGAGAGACAGAGACAGAAATAGGGACAGAAATAAAGAGAAAAAAGAGATAAAGAAACAGCCTAATAATAGCCTACATTTAGGCCTAATTTCATATAATAGTCACAGATTAGGCTAATAATTTGTGATTCTTATAATTATGCTCTTCAATTGCGCTTAATATATAACGACTCATAGAGGCAAATTCATACTGCTGCTGTAATGATTTGCCTACTTCGTTGCGAATAGTAGGCCCTACATGTATTTGGTCAGAGCTTTCATCATGTTCTGCATGCATAAGTATAGGTAACCGGTGTTTATTATCAAATGCAAATAGCTTGTATACACTCACTCACTATACACTATGGTGAGTATGGAATATTAAATTGAGACTATATGCTTGAAATGGTCAAAGATACCGAAATACAAATGCACTTTAATGTTCACAGGCTCACAGCTCATATGTTATTAGTTAATACAAGCTATATGCATGGGTGAAAATTTCCGGGGCAATGGTCTGGGGAGGGTAAATGTTAGGGAACAATTGCCGGGGAGAGGGGGATGTTCGGAAGAATTGTTCAGATAATCTCCAGAGTCCGGACTGAACGATCTGTAGAGATCGGTTATCAGTATAATTGAGGGAGGATTGGGGGTTCGCGCCTGTCACACGAAGCACTGATCTTATAACATAATTTTCATCTGTATACGTTTGGCTGAGTAAAAGAAAGAAAATGACACCGTGCATGTTCTATGCAAGCTTCTATATGATCAACATCAAGCGGTCATTCCATTCCCTCACTTAGACACCTAACATAATCATCCGCCAAATTAGCTATCCATACATAGTATTACATACATAGGGGCCTACTGCGTACCTGGTACACGAATAGCCTACATACCTGTACACACGTACACGTACAGGTTTGGAGGATAAAGTTACCCACCCTCGTTTATTGCTATAATATTTTGGTCCAAAGTAAGATTTTAAAATCCAAATTTGCAGACTGAAAGTAGGCCTAATTCATATTTACATATAACTGCCAAATTAATCGAAATATTTAAATGAGAACAACAGTTATACAGCTTCTAGTGAGTCCATCGATTGCTTTTTCGGTACAAACAAGTTTAACGAACAGCTAACAATTTTTACATAATTAGTCACGTCTCAAATAATTATTGTTATCAAGCTTGATATTGCTTGTTTGTGTAATATGTTCGTGCACCACCAGTGGCCACACGTATTCTTAGTTCCCTTTATCAAGTTTTATGGAGTGTTTTATGGTCTTGCTGATGGTTTCCTGAGGTGGATGGTAGGTTCCACAACTTTCCACACGAATATCAAAAACCCTAAAGAGACTTTGAACATGTGCGGGTACTGCTAACGAAAACATTGAACAGTGAACACAAATTGAGATGTAATAGCAAAGTTTTTCATTAACAATTATTTCAGATGCCACATAATTAGATTGTTTTTCGTAACTTTTGTTGCATCACAAGTTTTTGAATCGTCAAAATACAGGAGGTGGACTCGCTAAAAGAGCTGTAACTTTTGTTGAATTTGAATATTTTGATGAGATTTGGCCGTTACATGTAAATATGAATTACGTTTACCTTTAAACCTGTAGAATTACAGTAAAAAATTTGTGAACTATTGGCGTAAATAATAGTAAAGAACTGTTCAACATTATTGAACCACCAAAATAACAGTGAATGGCCTCATTAAAAGTTGAAGAACTTTTGGTCTGTTTGAAATATTTTGGTGAAATTTGACAGTTTTATCTCAAATTTAACATAAATTGCCCTTTCAGGCTGTAAAATTTTATTTGAAAATTCCTACTTTTGACTGAAATATTAGCGAATCCGTAGAGGGAGTAATGTTTGGTCAACCCTGTACATATACCGTTCTGGGCTCCTGCATTTCATGGTTTCTATCTCTATGATGTGCTACTCTACGTATATATTTTAGTTATGCTTTTGGTTGCAATCAAATACTTTTGATTTTGATGTGTGTGTATTTATCTATACTTTAACTTAATCGAGACATGGATTGATGTGTCAATTCATATCATTTAGGTGATGCTACTAACTGGGGTCTGTACGGTCAACTCCAGCGCAAGTGGCATCGCCAGAAGATGACCGACGATCCGAACAACGCATTCCAGTCCACCTACCACAAGTCCTACAATCGGGATCCACCCCTTCCGCCCGGTGCACACACCCTCACGCGCTACTCCACCCCGCGCGAACAATCGTTCCGGATGAATACGACGGACAAGATCAATCAGGACATGACGTACTTCCGGTCAGGTCAACCGGAAATCGTTGCCAACATACGACACAATCCCAACACCTGTCAACCGAAATACCTACCAGTACCAACCTATAACTAGACGCAATGGGGAACATACACCAGTAGTGTATAGTAATTAAACTGGTCAGTTTAGAGTAACTAAATAGCGGACATGTAAAAACATTATTATAGTATCATTAATAATACAAGTAATTTTAAAAGCAATAATGAAAATGGACTTTATGAATAATATAGTAGCAAATATTTTGCTAGTGGTAATGAAACCGTCAGAATATAATTATAATAATGACATTATAGACGATAGGTCGATTAGTTGCCCCATATTTTCATATATTGGCGCTCGGCAATATTAGTGTTGATGTTTCCTTCTTGTCACTATAGTATTAGCAACAATAATGCATTTAAAATATCCGTAGCATTAATACTGACAATGGGAAATCAACAAATAGTCCATTATTTTCGGTGGACGTCTATAGAACACAGCCGATCAATGACGCCCACACTCTTATAACCAAACTGTTCCATTTATCAAAGGATTGAACTTGCAGACATTGAATAAACACAAACGTGAATACATGTATTAGCATTGAAACTGCGTTTGACGCTCCCTGTATACTTGCTTATAGCATATGTGGGACGTAAACGCCTGGGTTAAATCTTATTAATCTCGATATCGCTCCTAACTTTGTCGGACATCATATTCTGCTGATCCTAAGCGAGCTGTCTTTTCAGTCAAAACAACGTTGAACTACGCATAAAGCCTAGAAAACCATAGACTCCTTCTGTGAACATTCGATAACAGTAGTTGACGGCTAATGTTGTTTTAGGCTTAATTTAATAGTCCACCTGGCTATCTTCCATATATTTTAGCCTATTTCGGTATAGGGCTACCCATCACTTCAATCTCCGGATCGCAAGGTTTAGATGTGCATAGAAACTGGGGTGAGGTCACAGATGTCAGAATATTTATCTAGGCCCATAGAACACATTTTTCCTACTAATATCACCATTTGTGTAGCAAAATGGACACACGTCTGTGGTCTTCTAGCCCTGGAGAAGTAACTTCTTTTTCAGATTATACTGTAGTTACACCACACACCATATCGCAAGCATTCTGCGAATTTCCGCCTACATGTATTCTAACAACTTAGGCCTATGTTCTCATATCATTTGGTATACGGTAGTTACAATAATATAGCGTTTGCATCTCACACATAGGCTACTCAGGTAGTCAAGGCACGCAATTATCATAGCTTATACGAGCTACTTAAATATTCAATGTGCCGATCAAGTTCCATGAGCTTTCTACAAATCGACTGTAGGCTATAGTAGCTTTTAATGTTTACCACTTGTTAATACGTTTATTTTACAACGCCTTAATAACGAAGATGATTGTATTTTTACCACTTAACATCATTAAGCTAATTATACAACGTGCTGGCAGCATAGACCTATATAATGCGCAGTATAATAGAGCAGCTGAACTTATTTACAGCGCTATAAAAGTAACGCACCGGATGTACAAGGTTATGCAGAAATGAATTAGAGAATTTTCTGCTCCCGCTTCATGCCCAGATGTCATGGAAATTACTATTCACAATGTCTATGACATCACAGAACGAATGAGATTCAAACAACGCAGAAAGACAGATGACGTATACTTGCATAGACGTTTAAAGCGATCGCAGTTGTCATGCACTTGCAACAAGTATTAATCGGTGCGAATAGACGCTTTATGGAGCGAAGAGTAAGTTGAACGTGTAGACACGGGATGACGTCATCTCAAGTCTACACTGGCGCCACCGTTGTGTCGATCGGGTTAGTCGTAACGTTTCCCAGTTCTTGAAGACGCTGAAGTTTCTTGACGCGTTCCTGTTAAAAAAGAACTTTACTATGATTCCATTTAATGCTATACGTTATATTTGTCGTCTTGTTCTTCATAATCGTCATTTCTCGCCGTCACTATCGTCATCATGTTCGTCGCTCTTATGTCATTATACCATCGTCATGTTCATCGTTATGATGTCATTATCGTCATCATGTTCGTCGTTTTCATGTTATTGTTGTCATCATGTTCGTCACTCTCATGTCATTATCGTCATCATAATCGTCGTTCTGATGTCATGATCGTCGTTCTGATGTCATTATCGTCATCATGATCTTCGTTCTGATGTCATTATCGTAATCATAATCGCGTTCTCGTGTCATTATCGTCATCTCTTTCGTCGTTCTCGTGTCAGTATCGTCATCATGATCTTCGTTCTCATGTTACTATCATGATCATGTTGTCGTTCTCATTCGTGATCGTCGTTCTCATGTCTTGATCGCCGTTGATCGCCATCGTAACCCTTCGTCCTTCTCTTCATTGATGTCAAATTCATCATAAACCGCAAACGTGTTTGGAAGCTGATCCTGCTTTTGGTGATCATTCATAATTATAGTAATTATTAAAAGGCTACCATGCAAGTCATGAGGAACTTGTGTTGTGTTTTGAGCTGAGACGAATGTTAGCTGTTAGCAAGTGCGTTGTTAGCTCTGCCTCCTTCCACCTGAATCGTTATCTTCTTACCTTATGTTCTCGATCCTTCTGTTCGTAGATCCATCTCTTCCTCATTGCCTGTCGAAAGAAATGCACAGTTGCACACAAATCATGACCCATCTTCTAACTATAGAGCAGTCATTCTATCCGACTGGTTCGGAGAGCACTTCTGTTGATGTGGATCTTAGAGGTGCTATGTTTATAAATTAAAGATTACACTTAATCACAATTACAACTACTCCGAAAAGTAATCGTAATAGCAGGCATTAGGTGAGGTCTATCTATAGAAATGATTTCCAGAGAAGATAAAGAAATCCCCCAACTTATGGGTTAAGAATAAGTCCCACAGAAGGTTCAGCGAGTCTCTGGGAACAATTTTGGCGAACTCGCTCCTCCCTGTCTGCAAAGGAAAACAATATATGCTGAGTCTCATGACATGACAATGATGACACTTCGTCAACTGCTTGAGGTTAGCTGTCCTCGAAGATATACAACTTCACCCGCCCATTCGACTCCTGCCAGCATTGGCCCTTAGTATCTGTTTTCATTCAGACTATTTTCCATATGGGATGCAATTTCCTACATACATGGCTCTTCTGTTCATTGGTCATGAAGTACAATTATAAGTAATAAGCATATTCCGACCGCTTACTTTATCAACGTTACTTTAAACTATAAAACGGGAATATTATTGAACATGCGACCCCTGGGTTGGACATTGCGGGACTGCAGCCGCTTAAGGTTGATTTCATAATTTTGTATTGTGCTTAGTTTTGGTTTGTTTTGCTTAGTCTAGTTAAGTTTCTGTTCAGCATCAAATAA
>JAQFXW010005842.1:0-10155 GCA_034693945.1 Dendrobaena attemsi
TTTATTCACATATTTCTATACCGCCCCTTCAAGTCTCCTACTACTCAGAAGCGGTCCCGACTACAGCCCGGAGGTGTAGCCATTCAATGAGGGACAGGAGACTGTGTATGCACTATATCCAGCAGGCTATTGATGAAGGCCTAAGCTGAAAGTCTATTATAGGACTAAGATAAGGTACAAGGACAAGGCTAGGACTATAGGAAGGACAAAGTGAGGACTATAGTAGTTGGCCTGTACATAGGACGAAGAACATTACTCATTCTGTCATTAATTGCTGAGGAAAGAGACAGAGAAAGAGATCGAGACAGAGCCAGAGGTAGATACAGAGATAGAGGCAGCGACAGAGACAGAGTCAGTGCTAGAGACAGAGACAGAGATGCGTGTATGAGACAATGCTTGAGTGCGTTGAGTCATCTGTTTCTGCTGCTGTTACCGAGAAAAGGCGCCACAACAACAACGACTTCCCCCCCCCCAACACCCCACCCCCAGTGCCACAGACGACGAATCAATCAATCTTCTGCTTAATCTAATCTAACACCACACGCACACACACACACGCGGACACTCCTACATACGCACACAAACACAGTTCTCTCTGCAAAACTTTGTTTATTGAACACATGGTCCCATACTACAATCATGTGGGGCGTGGTAGTGTAGTGGTGAAGGTCGACGCCTTGCAACCGAAGGGTGGCAGGTTCGAATCGCACCCGCCGCGTAAGCACCTTGAGCAAGTCCTTCACTCACAATTGAGTGGGGCGTGGTAGTGTAGTGGTGAAGGTCGCCGCCTTGCAACCGAAGGGTCGCAGTTTCGAATCCCACCCGCCGCGTAAAGACCTTGAGCAAGTTATTCACTCACAAGTGCTCATGGCGCTTCGGCGTGTAAACTCCGACACACCTCCGGTAGTGTAGTGATGAAGGTCGCCACCTCGCAACCGAAAGGTTGTGGGTTCGAATCCCACCCACTGCGTAAGGACCTTTAGCAAGTCCTTCACTCACAATTGCTCGTGGCGCTCGGCTTGTGAAAACTCCAACACACCTGCGGGCTGTAGTCGGGACCGCCTCTGAATAGTAGTGGACTGTAAGAGGCGGTATATAAATACACACACACATACATACATACATAGGTAATAGGTATGTCCGACGACTGTGCGTGTGTGTACAATGTACGTTATGCACGAACGTAGGTGTATTGTGTCTCTGTGTGTCTCTGTGTGTCTCTGTGTGTCTCTGTGTTTCTCTGTGTGTTCATGTGTGTGTCTCTGTGTATGTCTGTGTGTGCGTGTGTGACCTTGCATGAAGAATCTCTAGTTACAATAAGCTTACTCTCGTGACTATTCGTCTGCGAGAGAAAACGCAATAATTATAGTTATATTCGTCTAATGTAAATGCAAAAACCGTGAATCTTCTAATAGGAAGACGACGAGAGAGGGAGCGAGCGACGGTCGCTAGATGGATGGACGGATGAGTGGGGGGTTGCGGGTGGCAGGGTGGATGGATGGATGGGGGTATGGTGGGTATGTCCGCGTGCGTGCATCGAATCCCCATCCATTCGTCAACGTCATTGACCGGAAGAATCTCACAGGTGTTGAAAGACTTTCATTACGGAACCCTCACCCACCCCACCTCCCTACCGACAGCCCCCTCCCTCCACTCCACCCACAGCTTCCCGACGTCCATGACACGGCGCACACGCCTCACGTATCAGATTTTCGCAGATCTAAAGGACTCTGCTGCACCCAGCAGACAAGATTCAGCTTACGATTATAATGAGGCTTCAAAGATGTTGCATGATACCGAGCTCATATAATATGTATGTATGTGTGTATTTCTATACCGCCTCTTACAGTACACTACTATTCAGAGGCGGTCCCGACTACAGCCTTAAGGTGTGTCGGAGTTTTACACGTAAAATCTTGTATGGCGAAATGCGAACTGTAAGCGCCACTTGGCTAATATATTAGTGAATATTTAGCGTCATTGACATTTGACATTGAAGTTTACATCGATTGATGGTTACATTGTTACCACGAGAATTATGTAGATCTGTTGTGAATTTCGGGGAATGCTGATAGAATGCAGAAGTGTTTACGAGATTTGATGAGCTGGGATGGTTGGAGTCACTTTGTATCAATGTGTGTAGTGTGTACTTTGAGCAATGGTTAATTTGGAACGGAATTGGTCGTTTTTGAAATGGTTCTGGTTGCGGTTGAATTATTCACAGTCTCACGCAATAACTAACGCTTCATAAACCTTTGTCTAGAGTAGGCCTACGCGCCAGCAGTAGGTCTAACTGTCGAAGTTAATTAGCCACTGGTCAGGTTTATTACACATGTTTCAGCGATTCCATTTCCATCGAAGTACAAACCAGTGGCAATTCCAGGATCCACGGCGCCACATAAAACGGAAGACGAGCTAACAGCGAATGTAAGCAAGTACATGACTTACTATTTGGCGCCTTTGTATGATGATGGCTGCAGTGGTCGAAGAGCAGCACCTACGACCCACGTAACCTGGGAGAGAGCAATTCAGTCGATGAAGAATGAATTAAAATGGCGGACGATGACTATATATTGAGCAGAGGAGACGCCTTCGTTTTATGACCGAAGCGCCATCTAGTCTGTCACCGTTCCTGTGCATCTATGTATGGCTGGTTAACTGTGTGTGTTCTTGAGTATGTGCGTGATTCTAGTTGTGTGTGTGTGTTTGTACTCCCATGTACATGTATGACTGCGTGTGTGTTACATTGTGTGTGTGTATGAGTGTGTCTGATTGTCGTATTGTGTGGCTGGGAATGTGCGTGTGTATACATGTAGGTAACCGTGTGTTACACTGTATAAACAGTGTATATATATTATATTATATTATTATATATATATGTATGGATGGATGGGTGGGAGGACGAGTGCTTCGTATATTTAGTCAACTGTCCTCCTAATAATGAAGTCCGCTTGTTCCGATGATCTTGCTGCCATAAAACCTGACGCTCTACTGCACATTTGGTCTGTGACGATAGAAGCGTTATCGGTCGCCACGGACTGCGTGACAGTGGAGCGCCGATCAATGGCCCTGACCACGTGACACAAGAGCAAACAAACACGCTGAAATATGCTTCGGAGCCGAACTATCGCCGCAACACAAACTTTGCATTTTGGGTCTGATGATAGGATCCAAACAGACATAGGGATGGACGATTGCACGGACACAAGAGGGGGAGAGAGAGGCCTGGACCCTGGAAACGAAGACGGAGACACTGACAGGAATAGAGACGGGGTGGACGAACAGACGAAGAAAGGGAGAGGGGCTCTGAAAGCGACAGAGACAGTGGCAGACAAGGATACAGACAGGGAAATAGGCATGCATGAAGAGAGATTCTGAAAGAGACACGAACAGAAAAGCATAGAGACAACTACAGAGGCAGAGGTGGATGAAAAAAAGGAGAAAGAGAGAGGCTCTCAAAGTAACAGAGACACGGACAGTGAACTAAGAATGCATGAAGAGAGGCTCTGAGCGAGACATGAGCAGAGAGGGATAGAAGCGGGGACAGAGGCAGAGGTTAATGAATAGACGAAGAGAGAGAGGCTCGGAGAGAGACAGGATGAAGGCATGGATGGAGTAATACGCGAGCGCAGAGACAGATATGATCCAAAATAAAGAGACAGACAGAGACAGAGACAAACAGACAGAAAGACGGGGACTGAACCAACAGCAGCCGAGAGAGGAGAGCGAAAGGCATGGAATGAGTGATAGCCTAGAGACCGATTCAAAGGAAGCAAGCAGAGGATTGAAGAGAAGAAGGCGAAAAGGGAGATCTAGACGAAGGGAGGAGGAAATACAGAGGAAGTCTGGATAAATGGATGGACGTAGGCATTGATGGATGGACGGACGGATGGACGAATTGATGGCCGGATGAACTATGGGGCGGACTGGAGGGTGGATGGATGGATGAATAGGTGGAATTAAGCCAGCGGTGAGCGAATGAAAGAATGGATGACCGGATGACGATGGACAGAAAGAGGAAGTGGACGACAACAAGCGACGGTCCCTGCACAGACGGAAGTGCGGATGGTCGATGGATGAGGGAAAATGGAAGAGTAGGGGAAGAGGGAAGAGGGGAGGGAGAGGACATCGATCGTCCGACGAAATCCAATGAGACGATGGATCGTGTCCTTTCGAAATGGAAATCGCAGATTGGAGCGCTGTAGCCAAGGATGCTGGCGAGAGAGAGGAGGTTTGGAGAGGATGAGAGAGGATGGGGGAATGGAACGAGAGAGGACGGGAAAGGTCCTTGAGGTGACAGAAGATGGGGATGGGGTTACAGAGGATGGGATGGGTCATTGGGGTGACAGAAGATGGGGATGGGATGATAGAGAATGGGGATTGGCTATTGGGGTGACAGAAGATGGGGATGGGATGATAGAGAATGGGAAGGGTCATTGGGGTGGCAGAGGATGGGGATGGGGTGACATCGGATGGGGATTGGCTATTGGGGTGACAGAAGATGGGGATGGGGTGACAGAGGATGAGAATAAAGGAGAGAGGGAGTATGACAGATGGAAGAGAGAAGGGAGGACGAGAGAATTAGCGATGACATGAAGAATTCGAAAACAGACTTGAATGAACAAATACGAAACGGAGAGGGAATAAAGATTAGAAGCAAAAATCTCGACAGAGGAAGCAACAACAGAGACATTTGCAGAGAAGGAAGGATGGAGAAAGAAAGAAAGAGAAGAACCTGGAAGACGTAAGATCTGGAGGGATAAATAGATAGTGACTAAAGGACATGACAGAGTAAAAAGCAAAAGAAGGCAGTGAGAGAGACAGGAAGGAAATGAAAGAGGGCGGCCAGAGGTAGGGAAGGAGGTGGGAGAAGTACAGAAGGAGAGAACTAGTGGAAGTATAGCTACAATGTGATCTACATCGTTGAGCGCAGTAACAGAGGTTATGAGTGAGTTTATTGTGAATTTGAATTGATACCTCCTAACGGGGCTGAAGAAAGATCGGGTTCGAACATCTGGGTCCTAAGTGTCACGAAGATGATACCCATGGGTGCTGCTAATGGAATGGATGGGTAGAAATGAGTCAGAGTGGCACACTGTCGTACCATGCAGTTAGGCCTAAGTGTCAAAACAAAATGAAATGTAGCCTAAGTAAGACGAGCACACCTCGCGAAAATCAAGCCTTAATAGCAGTGAGCGTATTACTAATTACTGTGCTAGCAGCTATATATCATATCTATATAAATAAAGAGAGAATTTTGTCTGTGTATCTGTCTCTCCGACGATTCATTTCCACAGTATTATATACACTCCAAACCTTCGCCATTCGGTCGGGAAATACCTGGGACACAGAGTCGCGGGTTATTCTTATTTTTCTTTAAAACTTTTTAGTTTAATTACTTTAATTTCGAATGCGGAGGCTTTGACAAAAATATGCGCGACCCCGATGATTCCTGTCTCACTAAAGCGATTATGCGCGACGCTCGCCAACGAGCGTAAAAGTAACATTCGCAAAATAAATGTTCTCTTAGAAAAGGCATCAACTCTAATTGCGCAATTGTATAGCGCAATTGTTTGTTCCCGAAGGAAACAAACTAAGCAATTTCCTCAAGGGTGACAGAAAGAAGGGTAAATGATGACATATTTGAGTGATTTAAATAGATATGAACCTACGATTAAGAACGCGTAGTTGTAGCACTTTTAGGCAGCTCACTGGCTAAGTCATTTGCTATTCCACTAAAGTAAGTATTTAATCTAGTATATACGATCAGGATCATTTGTCAAAGTATCACCAATACTAAGATAATGGACAATTTCTCTAATGGACAATTAATATGACTGTTACTAACTAAATGTTATGGAACCTCGAGGGACAGACAGCACAAGTAATTCTACTGAAATAAGAAATCGAAACATTGTAAGATACAAACTGAGTTCTGCTATTAAGGTAATCGGAAAACCATTTATTTGTTATGCCTCTTACTTGGTAATATATATATATATATATGATAATATATATCTATATAAATAAAGAGAAGATTCTGTGTGTCTATGTGTCTGTAAAGTCGATGTGATTGGACGTCAGACAATTATGGGTCTTTAACGGATATATTATAACGTCAGACACACGATCAGCAGCGTTGTCTGGTAACACGTTAATTAATAGGTCTATACCATACGTATGTTACGTCGGTGGGATTATAAATACCCTGAAAGAACCCATCACGCAGGTCAGTTGTTGTTTATCCCCAAGCTCAACAGTGAATCTCCAAGAAAGTAACATTCAAAGAAATACCTTTCCTACCTCATTCATCAATTTAATGGCAACTCATAGTTTAGACACGGTGGCCAATCGTGTATAGCGTGTCGGTTCACGGAGCAGGCGATGCATGGTTCGATCCCGTGTAGCGACATTGGGCAAGTTCAAAGTTGTTTGCGCACACGTACCTCTGTTACCAAGTAGTATAATTTGGTGCCGGCGTAAGTTGCGAAGAAAACGGCAAATCCTGCGATATACCGGCCCCGTATCCAGGAATTGGGATCGTCCATTGCCGGCTCAGGGCCAAGAAGAAGGAGATGAGCGCCTCTCAATGGCCCTTCGACCCGTGGTTGGACTTTTCTTACTTTTTACCATAGTTTAATAGACCTATTGCCCGTCTGTTACGTCACTGCAATTATTATAAGCATAGGTGCTAGACCCGGAATGATTAAGGTCATGGTACCCGTATATAGTGAGGTCGGTTAGGGTCAGGGTTAAGGTTTGCTTTGTTTCTTAACTCGTGCAACGCCGGGTACTCCAGCAAGTATTATATATAACTTCGAAGTTTATTAATTAGCATCGTGTGATCCACTGTGTCAAAGGCTTTTGGTAAGTCAAAAAAGAAATCAATAGAATAACTATTATTATTCATGGCTTCAGAGATATTGCATTGAATATCCATTAATGCCATGAAAGTAGAGTGGGTATCTTCTCATCAGATTGTGTTTTTTTCCATCATTACTATGACGGAGAGAACACCTAGTACTTAAGTAAATCTTCCATTTTGGTGAAAAATTCATCCCCAACATGCCCAATGGTAAATCCGCATATGGCACACTTGAAGAGGCGCTGTATGAATGTTCTTAATAAATGAATGAATGAATGAATGAATGAATGAATGTTCTTAGTGAATGAGTCAAGGAAGGAAGAAAGGAAGGAGGAATGAATGAATGTAGGTCACAGTAGGCCTACGTGTACTCTCCTTGGAATTGTTTTCTGTTGATTCAAAGACAGGTAACGAAGATAAGAAACAAGTAAGTTTGGTTACGCATTTCGAATACAGGCGAGATGTAAAATGTTGAAGCAACAAATTCCAATTAACTATTGTCCATTGCAGATTTTACCGTATAACTTGGCTTACATGGGAGAAGAAATTTTAAAGCCTAACACTGCCATTTTGAAAATGAGCCCGTCAGTAGGCCCCAAGCCTTATCAGAAAGGGATCCGGGAACGAGAGGAGAACGTGAGAACTGGAGACGAACCCTTACCTACTCGCTCATTTCTCATAGCATTGGAACTGTGCTTCCCATTGAGCCCATAAGTTTACGAATCTCTCTACTACATATCAATAATTAATTGAAGCTAATAATTGAAAGCTAAAATGAGGAGAATTAAGGCCTATAATTACGTAGGCTTAAAAGAACCACCAACTGAAGACATTAACTGAATTGCAGCTGCTATAACTTAATGTGTAAGATAAATCTCAATTGAGCTATGAATTGAGACATAAACTACAAAATTCTGCTGTATATTTATATGCATTTTATGCAATCTCTCGCCCGTTATTGGCTGATGCATAATTATGACAGTTTATAGACAGCAAGCAATGGCTAGCATTAGCATCTATACATACAATCTCCTTAATGATTGACTGATTGATTGAGGAACGCTATGACGTCACATGGTTGACGTCACAGTAATTGACGCGTTGCCTGGCAATTTAATATACCTATAATTATGTCGTACCTCTGTTAGGACACTACGATAATAATTATAATTTTGATCGTACTTATTTTATATTCGTGTTTAAGTTGTTTTAGCAGGCCAATATTGATCATGTGTATATGTATATAATTGTTCTGCAGTCGACTTGGTTAGCTGCACGACCACGGCCGCGGGCGCTTTTGTGTACGTGCTGGCTGGCCTGTTGCTGGCACGTGTTGGAGATGCTGCAGTTTTAGGCGGGCTTTTTAGTCAGTCGCAGTGAATCGTTTGAAGAGGAAATGTCTTCTTTTCTGCTGACATAATATGCAGTTGTGTTTAAAGTTTGATTATTTGATTATTGCTGATATTTTCGAATATAATGTCGCGACATTGCGGGGCACACCCTTGATTAAGTCTGATTAAAGTCCCACCTTTTACTTTGCTTTCCCCCTCTTCATTTAGCATTGAGAGCATAGGCCCTATCTGTTAACCTTGAGTACACCTTGTGTTCCGAACACGGATTCCTATAGCATTGAGAGCATAGGCCCTGTCTTTTAGCCTTTAGCACACATGTGTTCCGAACACCTTGGCGCCAAAACATGCCCGGGCGGATCCCTAGAAAGTCTATATAAGGCCAGATTAGTGAGAGTCGGAGTGAAGAGTTAGGGAGAGTCAGAGTAGTTGTTGTGGGAGACCAGTTGTAATAGCTCAGTTGGTAATCAACAGTAGTTGTAGTAGTTGTGATGGTTGAATTTGAGAAACAGAGATCTTGCTGCGTAGTTTAATAATGCAGTAACGTAACAAGAAATAGTAATAAGTCATCTTTGAGTCTGTATTGTGAAACTTTTCGACTGTCTACAAGAACATCTGAAAGTTGTCATCCACTGTGTTGTGTTAAACTCTTGAGGGCAGTAGTAGTAAAAGACTGTTCCTGTCCGGAGCAGCCGTATCCTGCAGACATATAGACAGGTTATGGAGGCAAGCGCTCTGGCTTCCATCCTGGTACTTTAATTGGCAGAAAGAACGACCCTCCACACCTCAAGAGAACAGCAAGGGACGTGCACAAAAACACAGACCCTAGCGGGGCAGAGCCAGTTTCGCTACATTAATAATAATAATAATCATAGAGATCTGAGTGCCATAGTTCGTTAGCAATCGAAGTTAATCGACGCAATGATTCAGAAGCACTTGGGATAGGGAGATCAGTCCAGATGGGCATGTGTGAAGAGTTCAGTCTTTAATCATTTTCTGAAGGTGGTGCGTCGCAGACACCCTAATGTCAATGGGTAGACTGTTCCAAATTCTAGGGGCAGATGAGTTAAATGATTTCGATGCAGTTGTTGTGCGACACCGATGAAGGACAAGCTAGGGCTCGGGTTCCAGACGATCGCATGTTCCTTGAAGGCATGTGGTTGTGAAGAAGGTCCGACAGATATGAAGGAGTTTTTATTGTGATGCACTTACAGGTAGGCCTAATGACGGAGATTATTTATTCCTATCATGCGATCTGTCACAGGTGAAACCCGAAGCTTTTGACCTACATCTTGGTTTTACCTACATCCAGGAATTGTCTTCCTTTTGACCTGAGGCTAGAACTTCTCTTCGTCTCCTCATCTGCAATTCGCGGAGTCTGAAGACTAGTGTTCCAGTTGCCTGGGGCCTTGGGTCGGTAGCGCCTCTGTTGAGGTTTTTTAAGAGGCGCTTTATAAATTGAAACTTACAATTATAGAACTTACAAAAAGGCAGTCTTGTAGGCTAGACAAAATCAAGATCTGAAACTTCAGGACCAAGACCTTGAACCTCGAGACCAAAACCTTGAATCTCAAAACAAAACTCAGGACTTTGAAGTTTGAACCTCAAGACCAAGACTTTTAGTCTCAAGACCACTCAAGACTTTGAAAATTATTCGTAGCCTACCCACATGATAAAATTGTCTTGTCAGTGTTTTAATGAAAAATACAACAATAACTTCCTTCTATTAAACCAAAACAATACAACAGACTCCTGGCAATTCTCAAAGTCTGTCGTATTTAAGCAAATGTAGCTTATTCCAAATGCCTGACGGTCGGCAACCTCGCCGGTGACACTAACTTTCCTTAGATGATCGGGTAACATAGTGAAAGATGGGACACCTAAGCAAGTAATCCGTGATTACTCCACAGCCATTAGAGATAGCGACGAAATTCCAAAACA
>JAQFXW010005843.1:0-10155 GCA_034693945.1 Dendrobaena attemsi
TTCTTTGTTCCATGCATGTCTCTGTTTGCCAATGCCAGTTTACTTGCAATACGGACATTATAAGAATCATTCGTGATGGTCATTTGCATTCCAATTCGTCATAGATGTGAATTTTGGGCAAGCATAGTCTTTCTTTAATTTTATTTATTCACACATTTCTATACCGCCTCTTAAAGTCCACTACTACTCAGAGGCGGTCCCGACTACAGCCCAGAGGTGTGTCGGAGTTTACACGAAGCGCCACGAGCAATATGGGATTCGAACCTGCTACCCTTCGGTTGAAAGGCGGCGACCTTCACCACTACACTACCGCGCCCCACTGCGGTAGTGTAGTAACCAGTAACTGTGTGAGATCCAGTGAGAATGGTAACAAGTACTAGTCGGTTGATAAATCAGCAAAAGGTTGAGACGTGACTGTATAAAGTGTGTATATTACCGTTAGGTCAACTGATTGATTGTCATATCTATTTATTGCATTGGTGTCTTTTGGGCGTTATCACTGCATGGAATCAGCAACACATTTAAGTCATTCCAGTTTTATCATAATACGTGGGCGTTGATTAAGCGTTTTATTTAAGTCATTCCACTTTTATCATAATACGTGTGCGTTGATTAAGCGTTTTATTTCAGTCATTCCACTTTTTGTTTTGCATAATGAATCTTCAGAACTATTTATTCTCAGAGTATGATTTTTCATTCCACTGATTCGGCTTGTGCTTTCAATGAAGTCGCTGTGTTTGACGTAATCATTTAATTATGTTTATTTAATTGAATTGTTTCGGTTGTCGTGTTTTGGACCAGATTCGTCAGTTAATTATCTTCATTTTACAATTGTAAACGTTGTCTCTAGCATAATAAGAGAACACACGTATATCTTGCACATGTTACGTGTTAATTAACAGTCTTTTTGCATGATTCTTTCGGTAATGTTGTCCACTTATCGTTAAAATTTTGTTTTGCAAGTGGCTTTGATTTTAGTTGATGAACTGTGAAATTGTAGACTTGTAACTTTTAATGAATAGACAAAAATACGTATGCACTGTTTTGTCAAAAATGAGACGTGTAGAAAACGATGATTTCTATTCCTGAGTTTATAATTGAGTTTGAGACGACCCCTCTGAATGCATCTGAATATGGTAGTTTTGATTACCACTTGGAAAGGTTCACTGTATTGGTGCTTGAATTGATGTCAGCTTCAACCTAACTCAGCAGTCAGTTTTTGGGTTTTATCTTTGTACCTTTGTGTTTCTCTGGTTTTCTGTCGTGTGACAGTTGAATTCGAGTTTTAGACAAACCCACCCTGCTTTTTCTACGACACAAAAACTCTTGTGAGTTTGAGAAGTTACCACGAACCAGGAGTGCCTCTTACTTGTTTCTGCTTTGAGATTCTTCTGTGCTGACGGGTTATTACATTACATAGTGTACGATTCCCGCTTTTACGCATTTCTCACGAATCTGTTGCAGCTGGCTGCGCTGCAGGACAGAGGTAACTGTTGCGCAGATAGTTCTTTCCGTCCATTGAGCGAGCGCCTTGTTTTGAGGTGTAGGTGTGTTGTTTGTGGCAGAGATTACAGAAGCTGCCATTTCAGGACCAAATTCGTTGAAGTATGTCATATGCTCGTATTGTCGTCTGTACCTCGGTGCTTGCAGAGTCGGAGTTGCAGCTCTAAGCAGCGTTTGAACTTGCCATGCACTCTTATTGCAGCCGAATCTTTTAATTTTGTCGCTCGGAAGAATGTTTGCAATCGCTGCACAGTTGTTTGTGGCTGTTGTCGTTTGCTGTGTTCGAATTCACCAAGTGTCGTGTTTTGTCATTTGCTGATTATGATATTTAATGGATGACAAGCACTTGTTTGTGCAGGAACCTATGCAACTTGTTTTCTCTTAACTTGTGGGTGTGACGTTGAGAATTGTAGCTGCGTTACTTTATCACAATAGCCATACATATGTCTTCATTTGCAAGTAATTTGTGCTGTATGATAACTTTATAGTACTTCTGTGTCGTGCACGAGTTTTTGACGTTGAAACACCCATTGTCTAATAGAACCAGCTTTATCCTAATTGAAATGTTCCCGTAGAATGCGTTTAACTCTTAACAACAAACTTGCGCCTGTTGCAGTATTACCCCCTTCTTCGGGCTTGCAAGGCAGCATGCTTCTTCCTTTGTTCGCTGGTCTCTTGAAGATATGTATGTCCCGATTTAATAGCATTTTTCTTAACTGAAAATGCTAAATCCCAGAAGGACAACCAGTTTCCCTTGCAATTAACATTGCATGTGCGATCTGAGTTGTGCCCAAGATCTTGACTGTCCTGCATTACTAACTGTGCTGTTGAAAAAGCAGCCCCTGCACTTGGTTATCAAGGATCGTTTTCAAACAGGCGCATTGGATCCTTTTCATAGAACATAATTTATCGTTATAACGAGAATTGCAATATCTCAGGTTCCAAAACAGTTCGAGACTGTCACGACACAATGTTGCCGCAATACAGTGCTCCGCTCCAGTCTTCCATTACACTATCTGAACCAGTCTAGTATTCTGTAGTTGACATCAAATAGACATTAGATTCGTTTGGAGACATTGTACGAAATTGTCAACCTGCTAGTCATATCGTCGTAAAACTACTGTTAAACTACATTCACAGGTGCAACCTAGTATTATTTTAAGCATTCTTATAAGTAATCGATTTACTTTGATTTTCACAAGTCATGAAATTTTGAGTTTTAAATCGTCATGTAATCGTTCTGTTGTTGTTACAATGGACTGGCATTAAAGGCGACAAGCAACGAAGTTATCACAGTTTTTGGTTGCGTTTGTGTAGATCGCAGTTGTGATTGCACATCTGATTTCTTTTATATTTCCAGCAACTGTTTTCATTTACCATTTAATATTTCTTCACTTGGTATACCGTATACATGTACATTGTTTATTTACCTACAAGTATTCGTTAACTATTCATTTACCATTAACTTTGTGACCCTATTCTATTCGTTTAATCTCATTGCAAGCAAATCCATAAGCCTCTAGTGGGTGAGAGTGCTTTAATTAGACAGTTGCTGTTATTAGGAAGTTTGTGATTGGGAAGTTGATTAGTCAGGAACTGCTGTAATTAGGAACTCCATTTACTCTAATTGGGCAGTACTGTAACGAAGAGCTATAACAGTTAGAAAGCACTCGATTATGAAGCACTATGGTGAGGTTATACTGACGTACTGTAATTATTAGGCTGTACCGACAGTTACAAAGAAGTACCGCAATTAGAACCCACACTGAGCAAGACCTTATGGCTTAAGACAAATGAGTGTAATTTTAATTGCTTACTCCGCACCAATCTTATTTCTGGTCAACTAGATACATGTAACAAATACATGAGATCAGATGGATTGGACAAAGGAAATGATGTTGGCTTGTGGAGAGGAGGGAAGGAAAAAACAAGGGCGACCAAAGAAAAATGGATGGACGAGATACACGAAACAACTGGAATGAATTTGGCAGAACTAAGGGACGCAACATGAGAAAAAAAGAAAGGGAGAAGCTTCAGTATGACGGTCGCTAGAGTTCAATGAACTGACAGCACAAAGTGACAAGGTGAGTGCATGCAACGATGTTGTCGTTTACCAAAGACATAGTGCAGTTACAATGCAGACCTAAAACCGGAAATCCAGTTTTCTAAGATTTCAAGAACCGAAAAACCGATTTCCTAAAAAGACATCCAGTTTTGCATCCCATAGTGTGTATATATTATGGTCATCTGTACTGAATCCAGTATTTCAGAGTTCTATTACTACTAATTGGTAACTTCCAGCAGTTAATGCAGAAGGTATCAAGCGATGGAAGACCAAAGTGAAGGTCAACATCCTCCTCATCCGATCAATGCATTACATGCCGGACATCCTTTGCTCTTCAGATCAATGTTTTTGTTATCTCACGCTAGAAAAGTGCTACAGGCTTAACGTCGTCCTTTCATAATACAAGGATTACTTGTTATGCACTCTTGCCTCATTGCTTTTATGCCCCACATTATACAATTGCCTCTGATTGCCCACTTCGTTCTCTAGGCCGGTTTGATCTTCGGGTGCCTCGTTCTCAAACTACTACTGCCCAGCATTGTGCTTATGCATCTGTTCCACTGGGTGGGCCAGTATAAATGCAACTTTTTGAATGAACATCAGATTGAAGATAATTATCCACTCTACTACTGTGTCAAATATTGCACTGATATAAGACACTGTTATTATAAAATACGTTCGGTGCGGCGCACCTCAATGTTGAACGTTAATAATGAACAAAATTTAAGAGCAGAAAAAGGATACAATGCACATCAGATGATGGTAGAATTCCCTTCTAGAAATTGGAATAAATATGCTCTACATCGATTGATAATCAAACTGATGTTACGGGAATGTCTATCAGCCGCAAATGTGGTCGCAAACGTTCTGAAGGGCAGGAAGCACTTCTCGTAAAGTGTGATGGTGTCGTTGGCTGTTTCAAAGCTTGGAAAGACGGTGCCATTCTGTGTTACTCCAAAGACTAAGGTGAATAGTGTTTATTACTGAGATGAAGTACTCGCAAGAGGACTGCTTTGTAATATTTGCCAACTGTCTGAAGTTGATGGTTAGGCCTACATCTTTCAGCAAGATGGAGCGCCAGCGTTCACGTCATACAGTTGCCTATCTGAACGCTAACGTGCTAGAGTTAATTGAACCGGAGAACTGGCCACCAAACAGTCCAGATTTAAACCCAATCTGGGGTTGTCTTCTTCAGCAACTGGTCTATCGTGAACCGATACGTGACGTTAAACATTTGAAAGAATCGATTCTTTGATTCAAGCACTGGTGAACTCAGCCGTCGATTAGTGGTCGTCTCGTGTTGATGCAGTCATTTTGAGTATTTGTTTGACTGATTGATGGTCAGTTCACTCAAGATATTAATTGTTTAGCAGGCCTTACTAAGTGATTGCTTAGAATTGGCATGTTCAGTTTCAGACGCTTGTTTCTTCTTGGAGTTCTTCGGAAAGAAAATGGAACATCGAACGTCAATAGCATTATCTCAAAACTTCATAAAAGTATCTCGTAGCAATTTTGCAAAATGATAAAACAGATAATTATTTTCAATCTGATCAATTGAACACAATGTTCGGATAACAATTACTCAAGTTATATCCATTCAAATTAGTTACATTTTTATTGGCCCACCCTGTATATTGTATTGTATTTGTGTATTTCTATACCGCCTCTTACAGACCACTACTCACTGGCGGTCCCAACTACAGCCTACATCTAAGTGTTGGAGTTTTACACTTCGAAGCGCTTGATCAATTGTGAGTGAAAGACAAAGGTCCTTATGCGGCGGGTGGGATTTGAACCTGCAACCCTTCGGTTGCAAGGCTGCGACCTTCACCACTACGTTCCCATGTTGGTCCATTGCTGTGGAATGACCTTCCTCCATGGACTCGTTCTGCGATTTTAACTGGCAGTACTACTGCTTAGAACTGCTCGCTGTCTTAAAACTTTATATTTTCTCACGGAGTCCAACGCACTGGGAGTGCTTCTGATTATGTTGTACTGAAAGAGGCGCTTTATAAATCATAGAAAAGAATAGAATTAACACAACGTATCTGTATTTTTCCCTCACCAGTTTCAAATCTTCAACTCGTTCACACCATAACACGGCAGATGTCAGACTTTACCACAATTTAATTTCAGTCATTGTTCCTGCCTGTCAGTTTTCCATTGGCGTTCTAAGTCAGGATAATTGCTAATCTTTCTTCAAAGTCAATCTGCTTACAGTCAAAAGTCCTTGTGAACCTATTCAGTCTTCTCTTCGTTTTTCTTTGACTTTTTCTGTAACTCGTATATCTACAACGAACACAACATTATACTATTCACACATAATCATCCCAATCAATGGCTCAGCAGCAATTTGCAAAGAAAAGCAACTGTTAGACCTTTGAATACAGGGATTAAAAAACATGGAGCCCCGTTTTTCCGAGATTACAATTTTGTATTTACAAATTAAAGTAATTTTATCCACTGTACAATTCACTCTTCGTATATAGGTACCAATACAAATATGTATGTACCATATATGTGACCCAAGTGATCAAAATAGATCGCATGTAAAAAGTCTCAGAATACGAGGTTTGTGCATATTTTACAGACCCAAATTTTTACTTTAAAACGACACCACAACTGTGTTTATAGCATACTTTTTGACAAAGTTATGAAGAATTATTCGTCTACTCTTAGGAAATTGTTAATTTGGGGAAAAAACATTTTAAAGTTAATTGACTTGTTAGGATGTATGAAATGGAAAAACTATAGTAATCACACACAGAACTTAATGAAACTTAGCACAGTATGAGAATATGTCAATACGAACACACAGAAAATTTGATCAATTTCTAATAGTTAGTTTTGATATTATTGTTGCGTGATGCTCCAGTTGCAACCTCTCACACAGGCAATCGACATCTTTAACAGGTGGCTTTCAGTTTCATTGTCGGCTCGCTAGACAGCGCATGCGCGAATAAATTATGTTAATGCTCCGGCCAATAGAACCAGCCAGATCACATCACTCATGTAACCGCATGTTAGTAACGATCTCCCGCAATCTTTGAAAAGAACCCGACTTTAAAATAATCCTATTGGTTAATATGCAAATAGCAAGTACTAAACAGGTCCACAGCACAGTGAATGAGACAAAGACAGAGCATCAGAAATGTGATAAACATCTATTATTATTCTTGTGTTTTGCTTATTTGCATATAATTGTACGAAAATAAAAACAATGTTCACAAGTACAAGCAGCTTTCGAAAATTGGCTGATGCACTGCGCTCTAGAAAAGCGAGAGTACGATTAGGCCTACTATTAAAGACTGAGGTATAAACGAAAACAGGACGTAACAATATCTCGTTCTCGCGTGTATTTAAAATAGATGCACAATTCACTTATTCGTGCCATTCTTCCATTGCTGCGTTGTCGTTGATTAATTCGCTCTCAAGTAGGCTAAGGAGAATTTGCACGGAGAAAACGAATTTTATCCTAATTATAGAAATTAGTTTTGATAACCTGTTTTAGTTTTCGTCTTACCTATTTTAGTTTCGTTTCAGTTATGATTGTTGCATTTTTCGTTTTCGTTTTAGTTTTCATTGAGAGCCTAATTTCGTTTTAGTTTTGTAGTATGAAAACGTTTGATTTTCGTTAATTGAACTTTCGTTTTTGTTAACGAAAACAACACTACTCAAAACACAGTGCACGACGAAGTTAAGCTTTAATACTTTAAAGCATACTTCATTGCTTTGAAGTTTAATTGGCTTAAAAATACTATTTTCAGTGGCCAACAGTTTCAAAAAGGTTGAACAGCACTGCACTAAACCATCAAACACCTCAGAGGGAAAGGAATGGTAGAACTCAAGGAAACTCACAGGGGATGAGAAACAAGATAAGTTATATGGAAAAGAAGGTACGGGAAATCATCAGACAATGCGTGTAATGTGAAAACAATTGCAGCTGAATTCGACATGGTCCTCCTTCAAGAGTTGAGAAGTGCAAACTATGTGTGACAGAACATCGAAGGCGCAGAGTAATCGTGAGTGAAGGACTTGCTTTTGGTTTCCTAACACTGTTTCTAATACTAACTGCCTCGGACAAGGTTCAAACCTGTGCCCTCTGCAGCGTAGGTCGAATGCCATAACCAATCGGCCAACATTCCAAACAAAGGTTCATGTGATGGTATGGTTAAGGTGGAGCTGTTGATAGATCTGCATGTTCTTACGAAAGCTGTGTCTGTTCTGATCAATCTATAATATAGCTGCCGAAACCACGTGACACGCTAAATTGCCAAAGGCAATAGAGTGCCCAACAAAATTACTGGGAACAACAAAACTCAGATCCAAAGGATCTGCAGATCCAGAAGGTACCAAATCCGAAGGATTTCGCAGAACGGGAAATATTATCCTTAACAAAATCAAACTTCAAAATTTAATCGAAACATGTAAACATCCATCTTTTCAGATCCCAAGATCATCATACAAACGACTCCCAAGTTCATAACCAATGACATGGCTGCCGCAATTGTGCGATGCATTACAAGATCTGTTCAGGCCGTAGCACACCCGTAAGACATAGCCTAACAATATTATTGTGTGTTCTACTTACAGCACATACTTTGGAAATTTCCAATACTTCTATAAACTATTATAATTTGCTACATTTATCAATGAGAGGTCGGTGACAATTTACTACGTTTTCAAAGTAATGATAAACAGAAAGATCTCTGGCGAACATTTAGAAACGGGGTCGGTTTCCTTCTGCGGTACTGCGGACAAAAATATCGACTACATATCGCCGAGTCCGCATCTGTCTTCAGCAGGTGCTATACCGCCCACACTTGGGATCAGTGATTCCATTAACACCTGAATTTCCAGAGTCCTGGATACACTAAGTCACAAAATTTTGAGTCCAAGTCAAACGGAGAGGAGTCATGGACTCCACGCCTATCAGTTTTTTGAGTCCCATTGGCTTTTTAGCAGGCTACCTGTAAAAATTCAAAATTTCCTCGATCACCAAAGCAAGACTGAGAATGACCAAAGGTGGTGTTTTTGGTTAATGCAATATCATGTGACACACGGCAATTAGACGCTGCGGTAATTTATTTTGGAGTCCATGGACGCATCGCTATTTATTTTGGAGTCCATTCACAACTGATTGGCATCCATGGACGCCGCATCTTTTTTTGGAGTCCAGCCTCAACATTTTGGAGTCCCGGACGCACACTAACGAAATCACTGCGAGGGATTCGATCTATGTTGGCTAATGCGTACTTCAACAATATTCCGCGGTCTATATTCTGTGGACCAATAGGGAAGAACCTCCGCCTATTGGACTAGGCGAATGGGAGTCATACGACTCATGGGAGAAAGAAACTGACCCCGTTTCTAAATGTTCGCTAATTACCACCGATCTGTTTTACACCAAGAGACCGTAGCATTGAAAACGTGAATCGCAGAAAACCTTACCGCCAATATTTAAAAAATTATTTTAATGGCAGTTCTGACCCAGAATGGAATGCATGTAATGACCCCTCCACGGCAGCCTTTTCGTAGCTGTAATTTAGCCCCTACACATTTCTTTACGATGGGTCCAAAGGACCCTGGATCACCTAATTAATAACATTGTCTGATAATTAAATAATGAAGCAGGGAGACAATCTTGTCCCTATCTCCATCCCATCTCAAGTAAGTCTGTCCCCCTCTTTACATGTTATACCCTAGCCCTGCAGGACTACATCTCATTCTCACAAAAAGCTTTCATCAATTGGCTAAATTGAAAATAGGGAAAAATTATGTAGCTCTTACAGACATTTGCATTGCTGCTTGATTTAGTAAAAAAACAGCTAATAGCATATTATTTTGTTGAATGTTTGCATATACCAGATGCTGACTACTTCTGACTAGTTAATGCATAATATACAAAATAAGGTGAACAAGACCTGAACGTAAGACTCTGACAAGGTGATCATCTGTGGAAGTATATCCGCTACCTGTAAGTCCTGCAATTCGTACCACTTGCCACTGCCCTGGATGTACAGAAACCAGAGTAATCATAATCATCCACTGCTAGACCGGTCTATGAACCACTCAGACATATTCATTCAGAGCATTTCTTTAGCACCACTTCAGTATTGCTACTCAGTGGCACTCACAGCCTCAATTCAATGACTGATGCCTTGCACATATATAGTTATTATAATCGTAGAGATTTGAGTGCCACAGTTCGTAAGCAGTCGAAGTAAAATCAATGCAACGACTCAGAAGCACTGACACTCATTTGCATTGCTGATTGATTTAATAGACGACAGATAAAGCCTATTTAACACAGACAGACAGAACCATTGAAAGAGAAGAGCTCTATCAACTGTTGCTGAAGACAACATGAGAGTCCTAACAATATAGTAGATGCTGTACGAGGGCGATGGACAAAGCACTGAACAGGAAATGGCCAAGAACAATTGCTATGCTATGCACATAGGGGCTGTCCATTTATGCACGGAGGCGAGGGGGCCACAAATGCTTGTGTATGTGTATGCTTGCATATGCGCAGGAAGGGGGTCCCAGCTCTGTGCCACATGTAATGATGCATCCAGTGTGTGAGT
>JAQFXW010005844.1:0-10155 GCA_034693945.1 Dendrobaena attemsi
TGACCAAATCCGCAGAAAACGCAGAAAACAACCGCAGACTGTCACGCTGGAGTGTGCACACGACGAACGCTAAGCACATATCATGTGACGTGCTATGCACAGCCTAATACCTCTGATAAACGGTTTCACTGCCATTATTGCATTTATAACCGTATTTGACCTCATATGTCTACGACTGAGTTTGTGATACATGTTATAAAGAATAAGCTGAAACACTCTGACACTAATTTAGCTGCAGGTGTGCAATGCAATAAGAGACTGTTGTGTATAAAATAATAATATACATATAATATATATATACAATTGTACATATGTATAGTTGTATACGGTCCATTTATGGTACTGTTATGAATAGCTTTTAATACAGGCTCATTGTTTGTGTAAAATTTAATTCATATTACATGCTCATACCACATAGCAAGAGTTCAAACTGCAAAGCTGTAGTAAACTGTCCTGTGTACATATAATTTGTTCAAATATAGTCCGTAGTTGTCAAAACTCAGCTTGTATTATAGAATTTGTTTCATTTTTGCAGGATTCTGGAAAAGACGCATTCATTAAGAATCTCCCAACCCACTTGGCAACGCTTGAGGCAAGTATGCCGGTTATTGGTGCTTTTATGTTTAACTTTCCAAGTTGAAACTGTCTTGTTGATTTTCAATTTTTTGCTACAGTTGGTCTTTGTTATCTTTAATCTGCAAGGTGTTTGGAGGTTGATCAGTTAACATTTATTGCTACCACATTAACACAAGCTCCGATTCTGCAATTGGTATTATTTTATAATGCAGTCTACTTAGCTGAGTTCTGCACAAGGAGAAGTCAAGGAATCCAAAAAATTTCGTTGCCACTGTTGGATCTAATGTAACTTATAAAATCTTTCCTTTTCTAGCGCACAGGATCTCTTGATTGTGCGATTGAGGAAGGATGGAGTAGGGTATTTTCTCAATAAGAGTGTATTGTTTCTTGTTTATAGATTGTATAAAGTATTAATGTGTAGTATGGACGGACTAATCCTGAGGGTAATTAGTCTGATTCTTTATTGATATTGTATAAATCTTTGTTTTATACGAAGTATGTTTTCTTTGTACTTTCAGAAAGTCCTTGGACAGAATAACGGAGGTTCCGGATTCTTCGTTGGTGACAAGGTGGGCATGTTTTATTCATTGGATTCCTTGTCCTCTGATAGAATATTTAAAAAACAGTGAACTCAAAAACACAATAAGACATGTCTTACTGAATAACTTTGATTATTCGCTGTTTGGGGGGAAGTACTTTGGCAGCTATCATTTTGTTATCTCAAGCGTTTATTGGAAAGTTTGATTGAAACGGAGGAATGTGAATTTTTTATTGAAATATCGTAAAATGAATCATTCTGTTGTCTCAAGTTTAGATTGGATAAGATGATTTAAACAGTGAATTCTGAATTTCTTGTGCAATATATTTGAAATAATACCTGATTTATAGGATTACCATTTCATTTACTCTTGCTCAGATAAGGACTCTTATAAAGAAATAAACGTGTGCAAAGTGAAGATTTTTGTCTCTGCTTTTACTTTGGCTCATTGAGTTAACTTTTTTCGTAGGTCAGTTTTGTTGACTACACCACCTTTGACCTGCTTGACAACTTGGTGATCCTTGCTCCTCATGCGCTGGATGAGTTTCCAAAGCTGAAGGGATTCCACTCGCGCATTGCGTCGAGGGACAAAATTGCCAAGTACAGAACAACCGAGGCCTTCAAGAAAATCCCAATCAACGGAAATGGCAAACAGTGAAGACACCACTTGATTTTTTGGGACAGTGTGTAGCTAGTGGTGGTAATAGTAAAGCCAGTGTGAAACTGACAATCGTTTTAAAATTCCGGCCAATGGTATTGGCCCAGATTGCTTAAGTTATTTTATGTTCTCCTCAATTTCACCATCTTAAATGGTGAATGTTCAAGAGCTTTTGTTGAAGTACTTAGTCTTAGAGCATGCTTAGACAGTTATTCTTGTAGGATTATTTAGTTGTTTGCTTACTTACCAACTATCTAACTTGTTGTAAAGAAGTTTTTGTTGCATTGGATGAGTCTGTGAATTTTAATTGACCATTCTTAACCTTTTAAGTTAAATAGAAGATCAACTCTTTAGTTAGGAAAACGCGCTCAAATGCAATTTATATGATTGTTCACCAGGCAACAGCTGGGAAGGCTTGACCATAGTGGTCTCTGAGCAGAGTTCCCCACAATGTTCACGGAAGTACTTTACTTTGGGGTTCTCTTAGACTATGCGGTGGCGTAGCTAGGGTCTTTTGCGCCTGGGGACAATCCCGAAGTGTGCGCCCTTTTCCGCTGAAAGAAATCCGCTGACCTTTTATTAGTCATTGCTTCTATTTTCGGAATTCTGTGTTCTTTTCCTGTCAAAAATAAACTGATGACCTTTTTAGTCATCGCTTCTATTTTCAGAATATTGCACCCTTTTCCGTCAAAATAGGCTGCATTTTTCGAAAATTTGTCCCATTTCTGCAAAAAATCGCTTATATTTTCAGAAATTTGTGCCCCCTTTCCCATGCCCCCTAGTTACGCCACTGAGACTCTGAACTTACCCTTGAGTCTAACATAAACACATTTGTGCCGCAGTTCAGGGTCATTGCTCGGCTCACTCCCTGTCCTTGATCTAGGCTGGTAAATAGGTCATCAGAAACTTTGAAAGCGTAACTGAAAGAAAATATGACTAATGACTAAAAATAGAAAGATCAACAGTTCTTCTGGGCAGGCCCATCATCATAGTGCTAAGAACAAAGCTGAGGTTCTTTGGACATGTTATGAGATCAGATGGATTGGAAAAGGAAATGATGTTGGCTTGTGGAGAGGGGAGGAGAAAACAAGGGCGACCAAGGGGAAAAATGGATGGTTGAGATACACGAAACAACTGAAATGAATTTGGCAAAACTAAGGGTGCGACATCAGTAAGAAAGAAATGGAGAAGTTTCATCATGACGGTCCCTAGAGTTCAAAGAACTGACGGCACAAGGTGACATGATCACATGGTCATTTTTGCCACTTTAGGTAGAGCGACAGCCCGTCGATTATCCTGTAGCATAATATGGTCTTTTTGCGCACGATAAAAACGAAAATCATTAAATAAAAAAGTAAAAATGTGCATTTTTTTCTTTTGAAACACTAATAAAATAATTATAGGTCAAGTTTTAGTATTTTGTTCATAACATAAAAAAATTGGTAATTAAAGTTTGCCTTACATTTTATTGAATCAAGCAGTCGAAATTTGCTAATAAATTGATTTTTCGGTATATGAAGTTTGAAGACTCATAAAATTTGTGGAACATTGGAATCATATGATACTTTGGAATAATATTCTTGGTTCACTTCTCTAAATATGTGGAAAATGTTACTATCATTCAGTATCAGGTTTTGGAGATATATCAAACAAATTGGGCTTACTTTTTTTATTGAACCACGGTGTAGACCCTAATCCTATTTGAATCATGTCGGCTCAACATGCGTCTCGTAAGTGATCCATGCAAAGCTTACTAAATCGAGTTTGACATGGATTCCAACCTCTGCCCTTCCCCGTCCAGGGGCATTGAATATGTTGGGTGTGAACTGTCACTCAAGTGGGCGGGCTAGCCTACACATCGATAAGAGAACTCGATTTAATATGATTAATGAGTTCGCCCACAGTAGCCTACAATATGTCAGTATCACTGATAAGATCATGGTGGTTGAACGCGGTTCTTTCTGATAAGATAGCCAATCGTGCACCAATTGGCCATAAAGTATGGAACGATGATTAGTTGCCCTTCGCCCCGTCGCGCATCGGTCCCTCCTCCTGCTTGAGTTCCCGATAAGAAGGCCAAGGGTTAGGCCTATCATGGATATTGAATTATTGAGTGCACGGAATTTCGATGTGGCTTGGATTGATCCTATTCAAATAGACCCAAAGACGGGGACGATCGGGACGTGCGACCGAATCTTAGCATAGCAATTGAAAACATGCCTAGGTCCCTAAGTTGATTGCAGAAGTAGAGACCTATTTCACTCAGACTTGAGATTGTGTTCCGAATAACGTTTTGCCAGCAAGCGAAGACACGCGTCGACTTGACAGTGCAGGCCTATGATCTTGAAATCAACATAAGATAATGGCTGTCATAGCTACATGTAGGCTAAGCCTTTGCACTTTGAACTACCAATTCTTAGCTATGCACAGCCTGTTGATTGTACGGCTGTGGTGGACACGTCACAAGATTCAGATTGTAGGCCTATAGGGGGCCTACAGGCTATAGCTAGGGGTAGCCCATAAATTATGTCAACAAGTTTTAGGCCACCCCTCTCTCTGTCAATCACTGTCAAAACATTCACTGAGTCCCCTAATAATTAGAAAGTTTCTTGGTCGATGATAGCTTTTTGAGGAATGGTGTTACTAGAGAGTGTTTGAAGAGGAAGGGAAATTTCCAGTAGGCCTAGCCTAGACAAGGAGATGATTAGTAGCCTAACGATTGATGCATCATGCATGTGAACATGAATAGCGGCACTGTCCTTCAGTAAGGAGGTATACGTATGATATCGAGCTCACATTGCTTGTTCGAAAGAGAATGCAGTAGATGCATGACAAGGCCGTAGCCAAGATTTTGTTTGGGGGGGGTGTGTTTGTCACATCTCAAGAAATACTTTAATAATTCATTTCGGGGGTGTTTTACGCCCAAAAACTCATATTTTCCTACCTTATCACACTAAAAACGAACTTTGACAATGCCATTTTTTCATTTCGGGTGGTGTTTAAACACCCAAAACACCCCCTTAATTACGGCCTTGATACATGAGATACTTCAGTTTCTTATCAGCTTCTGATGTTGGCTCAAAGATTAATAGCGATGATATCGAGGAGCAGAGGGAGAGTGGAGAGTGACGATTAGAGGAGAGAGCATCAGACGGCGAATGGACGGTCGTTTTGGGAAGGAGTGATTGAAGAGAGAGACAGAGGGTTGTAAATTTTTGTTGAGAAGAAAGAACAGAACGACTCAGCGATTGAAGAAGACTGGAGTGAGTTTGGAAGTGGGCTGGAGGAATTCCGATTGATAGATCTCGAGGAGTTGACGTAGGCGTATACCGGTAGTTTTGCAGAGAATGATCGGGAGTGAACTATTGAAAGTAGAGCCTCTTCTTAGCATGCAGTAGCCTATGATGAACCTTCTCCTTGATAGTAGGCTAATCGCATTGTAACTCACAACTTCTGTAGCGCCCACAAAAGCTAAGTCGTGGGAACACAGTCGCATAGCCTTCCGTACCCGACTATCATCATTCAGTCCAGTATCATCTGTCTGGGTCTTCCATCTGTTCTTCTACCTTCCACTTTTCCTTCTATCATCACTCTTAGCAAGTAGGCCTAAGCTTATAGACCTCAAGAATTGCTATAGCTAGGAATGTTAAACGATCGAAAAGTGCAGCGTCATGGCCTGTGCACCAATCATGTTGACCAGCTACAAACGTGTGCTCAGACTCGGGCTTCATTTCTGGGCTACAGAGATGGTATCTCTCAATAAATAAAGACGTACGTGCATCAAATGGCGCGGCACAAAAAGGCGTACACATTAGAGCCCTGTCAGTAAAGGCGCGCGGGATCAATAAGAGCGTGTTGCAATAAGGGCGTGCAGTGATAGGCTATGAGCGCGTCCAGATGTGAAAAAACGAAGGACAATGGTATTGTCAAAGATGGTAGAGTAGTCTAGCTACGACTAAGAGACTACGACTCTACCATCTTTGGTATTGCTGTTTGCTTTCAATCTAATAATTAAAAGGATAGTAAACGATAATCTTATCTACGCACGCCTAAATTAGCATGCGCTCATATCACAGATATGATCGGCGCGCCCTTATTGTAGCAAGCTCTTATTAAACTGCGTCTTTATTTACGGCGCCCTTAATTATGTGTGCGCCTTGTTGTCCCGTGCTCTTTTATTCGCGCCCTTATCAAGATAAACCACTGACATCATAGGCCTGCTTCGATTTACAGCAAGCTTTACTACATTGTAGCTATGGTTATAAGCCATCATTAATTTTGATGTCTGTAGCCTAGTTCTTCCGTGACAGGCGGGCTTTGACCTACTTTGTGTAATTCGCTATCAATTTACATTGTACAAGGTGGGCAAAAAAACTACTTTTGCTAATAATTTTGTCAAAAGTAGGAATATTTGAATTAAATCTTACAGGCTGAGAGGTAGTTCTATATGTGACTAGCCATCTCCAACCGAGCCATTTCACATGCTGCACCTCGTCTCTGGAATGACCTTCCTCCTGAACTCCGCAAATTTTCTGATCCTATCTCATCCCTCTCAAGCACCCAACTTCTCCTGATTCAGTCTCCCCTATCTGTCACCCTAATGCTTTCCATTCTAAACTAAAGCGTCACTCTTCAAGCTGTCATACTCTGATTCCTCTGACTCTCCCCCTCCCAACCCTCGTCCTAAACGACACCCGCCTTAAGAGCTGCTCTGCCCCTGCTCTGACCTTCTGGAACTCGACCTCGGACCACCACGGACTTTCTCATTGACTTTGCGCAGCGCTCGTGAATTAGCTGGTGCCCAGCGCTTAGCTTTACAGAGCGCTTTAGAAATGTCGAGTTTATGATTACGATTACGAGCTGTGGTCCATGGACTTTCTTCTAACTTCACTTTAACGAAAATACGCAGCGCTTGTGAATAAGCTGATGCCCTCCGCTTGGTTCTATAGTTGTGCCTTAGAAGTTACAAATTACAATTTCTATTACAATTACGAAGGCAGAGGAGGTGGAATGGAAATAATAATCTTCGTTTATTACCATACATCTTGGCACAGCGCAGTATGAATACAGGCCTACTTATGATTATTGGATGATCACATGTTATTATTGTAGTTAAATTAAAATGTCTGGTATAGCCTACTATAGCCAAACAAAACTTCCTCCTACTTTACCAACGCCCCTAGCGAAAGAAGGCTCGACATTTGGAACGGTTGGGGGGACGTTTTCCTTGTAATGTATTATGAATTCAATAATAATATTTTTACAAAGTAAGTGAGTTAGTTATTCGCCGATGGAGAGTGCTTATAACCAATGAGCGCATGGGATAGAACAGCTTTATACAAAGGGAAAAGCAGGGTGTGCACGAGAGAGGTTGATGAAGACAGAAGTATAGAGAGTGTGATCAATTACAGGGACGAGAATTGATCGAGAGAGACAGATAGACGAGTAAGCGACGTGCAAGAGGGAGAGAGGGGGAGAGAGAGACAGAGAGACAGAAAGAGAGAGACAAAGACAGAGAGACAGAAACAGAGACAGAGAGACAGAGATGGCGTGTGATGATAGATACATCATATAATTACATAACTATATGTATAGGCATATAGACCGATACATTGAGCGAGTGAAGGCGAGAAAAAGAAAGGAGACAGTGTGTCAACGAGACCGATGGAGAGACAGCTGTCTCTGCCTTTCTCTCTATACCCAAGAGAGACAGACAGAGAAAGAAACAACGAGAGGGAAAGAGAACAAAGAAACAGACAAACAGACAGACATAGTGACAGAGAGGCAGTGAGAACAGACAGAGAACAGGCAAAGGGATAAACAATAAACAGAGTGAGAGAGACCAACACAGAGAAATAGAGAGGCAGAGAGAAAGCCATACAGAGAGAGAGAGACACACACATACACAGACACAGACAGAGAGAGAGACAGAGATATATATATATATATATATATATATAAACAAGAGAGCTATAGGCAGGAGGAGAGACTTGATTGGATGACGGTTGATGTGACGCATGTGTTCATCCCCGTCAGACTCCATAATTATGTGTGTTTCCCTGGGTCTTCCGCTGCTGTCCATGCAATCCCTCCCGGTCCATCCATGGCTCTGCTCTGGGTCCAGTCGTCCATCGGCCGTCGTCTACAGACATTGGCTAATTCTACGACATACTCATCGGCCTCAGCGATGGAGGGAGGAGAGAGAGGCATCCATTTCCGTAAATCTCCGGAGAATTCTATTAAACTCAACGTCAATTATGACCTCTTTCGACCTAACACTGCTCTCTCTCTAGGTCCCTCTCTATCTCTCCTCATCAGTTGCCCTCCGTGTATGATCCTTGTGTGCAAGTGCAACTCTTGACGTTTCTATGCCACAACGACAACGTGGTTCGAGGAATTCTGTCCGTGTCAGAGTCTCAATTAGCGATGTTGCCGGTTGCAGAGGGAGAGCATGGCGGTCGAACACTTACATGCCCATCAGAGCAGTCGCTAACACATGTCAGGTGGTCGCAATGTCACGCATACAAGAATATGTCCCCACCGTAGCTCACACCAAGTTCAATCTGCCTTGAACTCTTCTTAGATCAAAGATTTTAAGCATAATATACAGCACAAGATATAGCCTATTGCCAATATATCAAGATCTCAACACCAACTCTACCACAACAAATCAATTTCCTACAGCAGAGGTTCTCAACATGCGGTCCGCGGACCACGGATATGTTCCACGAACCATTGATGTCGTGTGGCCTTCTGCTTGGTGATCGACACCATAAAATATACTTTTAACTCTATTTATTAAAAAATGTTTAAACAGACAAATTTTGTCGGTATTTTAGGGTTCATTCATTTCGATGACTTGATTAAACTAATTATAGACCCATTCATCTTAGTTGGCCTGCAGCGGCTGAGAGAATTTCATTAGTGGTCCGTGACAGATGCAAAATACTGATAAGTGGACCTCGAGTCTCAAAAGGTTGAGAGCAGGATTCACGTCATGGAATAATATTACCACGCCGCAAACAACACTCTGACCCGCATATACCTCCTTCATACGACGAATAGCCAGCCCCCTCATGACAAATGCACCGTGGTATTTTCATCATAATAAACCACTTCATATCGCGGTACTATTTTCTATGAGGCTGAAATCATTTCTTCACCGTCCTATGTTTAATACTGCATCACTTAATCTCACACCAGAAGAGACTCATTTCGCTACACACGCCATCACTCATTTCATCTTTCGCATCTTTTGCTATATATAGGCGCCATTGTTTGTCATCAATATTTTCGGTCAAATCGCGTCGTGTGTCTTTGACGTCCGCGCCGCTGTCGGAAGTCAGAGGCATGCTGGGAACGCCCGTCTATATATATTTATCACGACAGCCAAAGCCAGACGAATCTGGCGCTCGCAGCTTCCAGTCGATTCACTTCCGCCGCGATGCATTATGGTCTTAGAAAGCCATCTACCATATAATAATATACATACTCCTCTCATGCGGATTTCCTTTGTCCCTGTGCCTTATACGGTCAGACCTATCGAACGACACATACACACAGACACCCACAGTCACACAGCAGGCACACAAGCAAACACGTACACGTTGTAAACAAAGACACCCACCCACACACCTCTTCCCATTTATTCCGCAATTGCACTGTGAATCCCTGTAATAATCTCTGTGCACTTTAAAACATCAACTCTGCTGTACCACTTACAGCTTATACATCAATTCATGTAATGCATCACTGTCCATTGGGCCTATATATATTTTTTTAAAGGTATTTTTAATATATTTTCTTATGTCCGTATATAAAACCTCTTTCACAATCACAAGTATTCTCTGTGCCATCCCATGCATACTGTGTAAAAATTAATGTCTGTAAGGATAACATTATATCGCTTGCATAAATGATATACACTGGAAACTGGTATACATTCATGACGTGCACCAAGGCCCAGTGACTCCCTTAGAGGCTCAAAGTCAAGAAGAAATGTCTCATAAACTCATAAACAATTGTTCTGTTTGGTTTAATCTTTTCATATTTGCTCAGACCATTGAAGGCTATAGATATATGGGAAGTACTAAATGTCTAACACAATCCACCGTCATTTCAGGTCCAAAATGTAAAAATTCCTAGGATCAATAGAATAATGCCATGCGCACCAAGATATACCCAAGACCAGCAATGCCCCATGCACCACCACTGCAGATTCATAACACACACAATGTATGGATGTATGACATACACATTGTATGGATGTATGACATACACATTGTATGGATGTATGACATACACAATGTATGGATGTATGACATACACAATGTATGGATGTATGACATACACAATGTATGGATGTATGACATACACAATGTAT
>JAQFXW010005845.1:0-10154 GCA_034693945.1 Dendrobaena attemsi
GGTTTGGGAGTGCCTCTGAGTAGTGTTCTTGAAGGGGCGCTATATAAATGTGTGAATAAATAAATAAATAAATAACATCTTGCCTGTTGGCACCCAGTACATTTTTTACCCTAGATGTCTCGGCAGCCAAGAGGTTAATTTGTGCATATACATACTCAACTGATGCATACTCACACTGACTCATGCATACTTAAATCTAACCATTATGCAAGTGACATCCTGATATATTTATGCAGTGGCTTCAGTTTGATTTGTATTCAATGTGATGTACGTCAGATGCTTACTTGCTTATTTATTGGCTGATGCTTGTCGATTAGACGTTGGCGCTACAGAAGTTCCGTCATTATTCGATTCTTGCAATAACCTGGAACGTTAACTTCCACTACATTTGTGTATTGGACACAGACACCATAGTAGTTTCTTATTGCTATTAAATTTGACATATTAAGTGTCAAGATATGTACTTGGTAAAATTAATTGAGTTTCTCGTTTGTTTTGTGCAGCTCGGAATCGGAGTGAATATGTCCGTCTCGTCAGATCAAAAGGTAAGTTCGGGTATTTGCTAGCGCGATGTCTAGTGTAGTTTGGCATAATCACTTTTGTAGCACTATTTTGTGGAAGACCATATTAGTCCCTAAGACAGTTAATGTGCTCTGCTACGCATGGACACTGAGTAATTCTTCACTAGTTAGCAATATTATTTCTCAGAGCGACTTAGCTTGCTCATTGAACTGTTTCACTGGATTTTAGTTTAATGATTTTAATCAAGGCAGACTAAATGTTCAGCTTATTTGTTCAGTATAACATAACACAAACCTGAAATAATTTAATTGACTGACGTGATTTAACGTTGTTGACTGTCCGATGATGACGTCGAATGCACAACGTATCAAAACGATCTCCAAAGAAATTGCACATAGGCCTATCTGTGTAATATGGTACACAGTCATGTGTCATCCAGTGCCACCACCCCAGCCATAGTCTATTCGTTCATCCTCATGTCTCACTCTCTCCTATCACCACTCGTTCATCCTCATGTCTCATGCTCTTCCATCCCCTATCACCAGTCACTATTCATCTCATCGAGTCAGTCAATCAAGTGATCCATCCCTCCCACCCCCACACACTGTGGGACGCGGTAGTGTAGTGGTGAAGGTCGCCGCCTCGCAACCGAAAGGTTGTGGGTTCAAATCCCACTCCCTCCGCGTGAGGACCTTTAGCAAGTCCTTCATGCTGAAGCGCTTCGGCGTGTAAAACTCTGACACACCCTCGGGCTGTAGTCGGGACCGCCCCTGAATAGTAGTGGACTGTAAGAGGCGGTATAGAAATACACGCATGTATACATACAAGAGGGAAAATAGATTAAACATAAACTTGTAATCCACGGTTTCATGAAACACCTTTGAAATCGAGCCACGCTCAGCAACATATTCGCCCGTCGCCTCTAACACTAGTGAAAAACATCCGTGTCATGTCATAGTGACATCAAAACAATGAATCGATCTAAGCAATCATCTAGTTACTTTCTGGCACGAATTTTGCATTAACCGTTCAGGCGATTTTAAGTAGAATGCGGATCCCGATCACTAAGGTCTCGGCTTATTTACTACGTGCTTGTTTGCTTACTTATTCGCATACTTGCCTACTTACTTCATTACATACCAGACTACTTTCTAACTTACCTCACAACCACTGACATAAAGCTGAAAATACACTTATCTGATTTTTGATTTTAAGGCAACGGCTTCTGGGAACTTCATTGGTGGGAAATGGCGGTGTGTAGTTCGGCTCCCTGCTTCCGAATGGTCGTGGAATCGAATCCAACTAAAGCCAATTCTAATGTCCTCCATTCTCACTTCGTATCCGCCCCTTACAGTGTCACACTCCAAATCAGTGTTTCCGTCACTCATATCATAAGATTTCGTTACAGGTCTCCTCTCAGTAATTCTTTCCTTTTTATGAGCGCCTCTTTACCTAATTTAATTCAATTCATAGATTCATAAAGCGCCTCTTTCAGTACAACCTAACCAGAAGCTCTCCCAGTGCGTTGAACCCGTGAGAAAATATAAGTTTTAAGACAGCTGGCAGAGTCAGTAGTACCGCCAGTTGAGATCGAAGAATTTGAAGATCGCAGAACGAGTCAATGAAGGAAGGTCATTCCATAGCAGAGGACTAACAGATGGGTAGGCGCAATGCTGGGAAGTAGCAGTTCGAGAACGGGACACAACAATTGGCCAACAGATGAATAAACGTAACGCTGGCAGCAGCCGTTCGAGAACGAGGCACCAGAAGTTCAAGACGGCCTAGAGATCGAAGAGAGCGATCAGGGGCAACCGAAATAGGTCGCTGAACCAGGTCATGACTATATTCTCCTCTTTATTTCTTTGTGACATTTGGAATCACTTGATATTAAGCTTCCCAAGTAGCAAAATTCTTTCGCCTGTTCTATTTTCTCTTCAATTTCATTTTTATAGTTTAATACCTTTCCTTGCCTATTCTCATTACCGTTGTCTTTATTGTGTTTATTTTCATGTTGTATTTTTCTGAGATTGCGCTTAGTCGATTCATCATCCTTTGTCGTCATTTAATTGTATTGCACACAATTACCTATAGTCCTAGGACAATTCTTGGCAATAGAAGTCTATTTTGACACAGCTAAGAACTTCAAACTAAGGTCATTAGAATCAATATAGGTAGAGTTAATGTCGCTAAGAAGCAACCAATAATTGCACAAAGTTCCAGTTCCAACAAACACCTTGAAAATGTGATAAAGTGATATTATATGTATAGCAGTAACGTTGGAAGTCGAATTAATTGCCACTGCGAATGCGTCCTGTGTATCAATTACATGCAAACTCATAAAATGGTCAGCGTTACAATTTGCTATCGTTGGGCTACATAGTCATCTGAACTGACTCTCACGTGGTACGTAGTCATCTAGAGTGTTACATAGTCATCTCGAGTGACTCTCACGTCTTACATAGTCGTCTAGAGTGTTACATAGTCATCTATAGTGATTCTCGCGTGCTACATAGTAATCTCGAGTGCTACATAGTCAGTCATCTCGAGCGATTCTCATGTGTTACATAGTCATCTCGAGTGACTCTCACGTGCTACGTAGTCATCTAGACTCTAGAGTGCTACATAGTCATCTCGAGTGACATGGCGGTGCAATCTGCGTGACGATCTTCAATCGTATTCTTTCCACAAAGCATCTTATAAGCTTTTATCCGTCTATCTATCACTTTACTGAAGTTGTAAGCTCCTTATTCTCCGCTTTATACATACGACCTGTGTGATATACGACTCCGTATGTGATAATTATGTCGGTTGTCGGAAATAGGCAAATAATTTAAAAGAATATAAATGATTAAGGTGTGTATAACAGAGATTGAATACTTTTCTTCGAATGACAGTTAGCCTACATATATTACTGGTAAATATCAATTCAGTCGGGTGCATCTTGAACTATCGCCTATTTTTCTTTTATTAATTAAGATTCACAATGTCACACCGCATTATGAGTACATACATAGCAGGAAACAATAGAGGTCATTTTAGGCATCAGGGATTTTATTAGCGTGCAACTGTAGTTGTAAATGCATTTTGTACAGTTGTAAAAGCTGGTTTGTGCAGTTGAAAAACAGTAAAAGGAAGGACAAAATCGTACTCCAATACTCCATTTGGCATCAACTTATAAAAATGTTGTTGGCTTCTGGGGCTCTGCCCCAGACCCCGTTGGCTTCATATCACTTACTGTAGGTCTAAGAGGATATATGTATATATGTGTGTATTTCTATACCGCCTCTTACAGTCCACTACTATTCAGATGCGGTCCCCACTACAGCATGAGGGTGTGTCGGAGTTTTACACGCCGAAGCGCTTCAGAAATTGTGAGTGAAGGACTTGCTAAAGGTCCTTATGCGGCGGGTGGGATTCGAACCCACAACCTTCCGGTTGCGAGATGGCGACCTTCACTACTACACTACTGCGTCCCATCAAGTGTAATTAGTGATCAAATGCCATGCCATGCTGAATAGTCGAACTTGAATATTTTATATAACTTATTCTTATCCAGTCCAGATTATATTTTGTGGTGAAATCTAGTCTAATGACATTCACAGTGCTGCTACCTTTAAGACGTTGTAATACGTTTCAATAGGCTTGTAATAAGTTACATTAATGTTATTGACGATGGTGATTGATATTGCACTTAAAAAGCCCACTGATTCGCTTTGAAATATCAAGTAAGCCTACTTATTAAAAGAGGATTCTTAATGTTACACAGCTCTTTCCTTATAAATATCAGCTAGTATAAATTTTGTTATTAGTATCTTTTGTAGCAGTTTATTCCTCATCGTCAGTTGTGATTAAGCCTTGTGCCTGAAGAAATGGGCCTATTATTAGACTGGGTTAAATTATGAAATATTTAAAGCACCTTCCATTTGAAGTCGGATCCCCTTGATTCCGTTTTCCGGCACTGAAGGAATGTCAAGTTTACCATAAATCAGTTTTTGGTGCCAAGTGGATGTCAAGTGCCGAATAAATCAGTCTTCTCAATAAACACGTTCAGCTTATCTCAAGTTAAACCTCTTCAGGTCCGGCAGCTGATGCGCAGCTTCAGCGCCTTTGGAAGGTTCTCGAGAGACGCCATAACAGACGCCTAGAATATCTCACACACAGATCCGTTCTGTTGACTTTCGAGTTGAAAGAGCGATTGAAAAGAGTAGATCGTTTCACTTCCACCCATCGCCACCGGTTGTTGGTGCTAGGAGCCGTACGTATACACACAGTCGTCTGTTTCAGGGTTGTAAGCATGGCGATGAAGTGCTTCCACGACATCAAACAAAACGTCGACCATCGCTGCGGTTCCGATGGGGCCAATCGCTACCGCCACAACTACATCCAGCCGCTCGTAGAACAGACCCGAGACGTTGTCCTGGCACACTGCTCGCTCGCGTCCCCTTACAGCGACTATTTCCTAACGTCTTCATCTTCGTCCTATTCGTCGGACGGTCCTCCCCCGACGGCTAACCAAAACTACGGTCTCTACCTGGCCGCCTGGTGTGCCTTTCACACACTAATATCGCGCTATATGCACGCCTAAATAAGGCTTCTTTGCAGAACGGAAGCTTCGAAGCAGGTGTTACCTCCGGCCTTTTGTTCAGTCGTACCTCACTTGGGACCCTGATACGAAGCAAAGTCTCTATGCTCAGTCTGTGTACATAGTTCTTGTGTTACGAGTTGTCACATCAACGACCAGAATAAAATAATATGTGTTTTAAATATAATAGTGAATTATTCCATACTGCATTTAGACTAAGATCAGTATAGAGTTAGGCAACGACTCCTGTCCTGCCCATGTCGCTGATCAGTTCAGAAAATTCAGATAGGCTTTGCTAGACTAAACTAGGTTATATTGGATTACCTGTTAGTCATAATTAGTTTGTAATTCCTCAAAAAAATACAATTTAAACTTAATTTTAAGCAAATTAGATCGTCAAACATTGACATTGAACCAGTTTTCTAATCTTGAAAATTGTAACTCTAGTCGTCCAACTATCACAGTTTTTTGTCTTATGATCTTTCTCTACCTTCACACTCTGTTTATATGGAGATTTTATGTCTTAATTTAATTTTTATACTTTTGTACTATTATTCTACCACAGCTCACATCAGATTGGGGCCAACTGCATTGTATGGTTAGCATTAGTGACTTTGGCCTCTTTAAATGTGTGGTCACGGTTGACACATACATGGTAACCCTTATCTCCGAAAGAAGTCAAATAATAATTTTAATATAGTAAAACAAGATTTAGCAGATGTAAAGCCAAACTGTTTCCACTTTAGTATGACCTGGAATTTCGAACTGAAGTTTACCATATTGTTTTTTGCATGATAATCAATTGAAGAATTATAGGGAAATGTTATTTGGAACTGGGATCTCAAGGCATTAACTGCTTTAGAGACTCCAAAAGGGATTGGTGAGAACAGCAGTATTTACAACTCTTATTTGTAATGAATAAATTTACTTTATCATGTATGAAACTGGATTCTTCTATTTTATAAAGAAACAGACCATATTCAGAGTCGTTTTAAGGAGTTTGGGAGCCTGAGGCAGTAAAAAGTTTCACCATTCCACCCAAAAAAATTTTTAGTCATCCCTCAGATTTCCTACTGAAAATCGCCATGTGTGAATAAATTACGTGGTGACCCTTTTCTAGTCATTACTCATAATTATTTCCTTCTCAAAATCATGCTTTGAATTGATTCAATAAATTTGATTCAATTCTACCATCATTTACCTTTTCATCGACCGACGTGGGGCCCATTTCGGTGCGGGGACCCTCTGCCTTAAAACGGCACTGACCATATCACGTGTTGGATGCTGCAGGAGGATGCGATTACTGTTGGCAGTTACCTCTGATATGAAGTATGACTGATTTAGTAACACGATACGGCATACAGGTAGTAATGTAGAAGTTGAGGAACGATGTCAAAGCCAGTGCAGGGTGTTGGTGCAGCCAGGGGCTTCTATCCCTATACCAAGCGGACGAATAATGTATAATTTTCAGAAATAGGGGGAAGACTGGTCAGATGGGATGGAAAAATGTTTTTGAGCCTGGCTGCTTGGGGGGGGGGGGATAGAAGCCCCTGGGTGCAGACAACAAAAGCAGGAAGAACCAGAATTCCATGATAACATAGAAATACATGTAATGATAACACTTTTTAGGTGAGAAAGTCAGTTAAGCTTTTCAGGTAATCGGAGCACTGTTATGAGAACTTGGTTTAAATTTTGAAGACACCCCTTGACAATTCGAAAACAGCTGCAGCATTGAATTCAAATGCATTTGTCAGTGCATCATCATAACTTCAGTGCCTTTAGTAATCTGTTGAATTTCCTATCATCTTCATCTAACAAATCTGTTCTTTTACCCCTGGGATAATTACCTGCAAAGAAAAGTATCACAGGGACTAACTTGCGCAGAATTCAAGTCAATCGTATCCATCATCAGCATCTTTGACCGTGTCTCATTTTTCAATCACCACATTAACTTGTATTGAAAGGCATGAGACACGGTAGTGTACTGGTGAAGGTCGCCACCTCGCAACCGAAAGGTTGTGGGTTCGAATCCCACCCACTGTGTAAGGACCTTTTGCAAGTCCTTCACTCACAATTGCTGAAGCGCTTCGGCATGTAAAACTCCGACACACCCTCGGGCTGTAGTCGGGACTGCCTCTGAAGAGGCGGTATAGAAATACACACATACATACATGATTTAAGAGCATTACTAGCCAGGGGCACCTCTGAAGAGTTCATACTATGAGAGGTGCTACATAAATAATCAAATACAATAGTTACAATACATAACAGATACTATTATCAACATCACTGGGGTGGGTCCGTAATTTAGTAGAGTAAAGGCTGGTCGATAAGCCAAGTACTGATCTGGCAGCATGGGATCGATCCCCACATAGGTCAGTAATTCATTTTAAGTTTCTGTTAGCTGCCAAAGGCGCTTTCTTGTGTGGTTTGTCTCGTCAGTTGGAAAATAAGATCGCCCATCCCCACCCCTGGTTTGGCCATACCAGGAGTGTTCCCGTTCTTAGGCCATTAGTATAAGTCTGACCTGCTGTTAAGCCGACCTGCGTGTCGTGCTATACGGGCCATATTTCGTATAACCTATCTAATCATGTTGCGGTCTGTCAATGGGAATTTAATAAATGAATATATGTTTATTGTATTGGAACACCATTTCAGCACTTTGATACTTAAATAGATGCTGGTCCAAACACCTAGTCGGTTACTTTTGTAGGAGTTGAGTCTATGTCCTATGTATATCTGTATCAGATAGCAACGTGATGGCAATTCACCTCCCAATGCTGACTAAATTTAAGAGATTAAATGTTGGACTAGTAAGGTCCGTACCTATGGATCTTAATCGGTGTGTGGTGCCTATTCTAATGGGCAGAGACTACCATAAAACCAATAGAATCAGTTCATCGAAAAAGAATCCGGGCGGAGGTCATGCAGTTGCTAATAGAGAAATGTGTTCCGTTACATTCATGACATCACCATGTCCTCATTCTTGTTGTTTTACTGAGGAGATGTGCTATATTGTCCCTTATGCCCATAGCAACTAGGAAGTAACGTGCATTTTTAGTTGATAGTGCTTTGCTTTGGAGTGGGCCTCCATTGGCACTGTGTGTGCTTCCCAAAAGTCCATTCTAACACTTTTTACACATCTCAAAACTGTTGATTTAACAGAGCTGGGGTCAGAGGCGCTTCCGAGTAGTTGCCTTTAAAGGAGCTCTATAAATTATTCTAATCAAAAGTGAATGAAACCAATGAATGAATGTAATGTCTACGCTAATACCCATTTAGGCGGATGAGTTATTCTAAGCTTGTGTCAGCATTGCATAATATCAGACAATGCGTAACATATAGCAACAAACATTTAGATGCTTGATCTTAAAATTGACTGGCAGTTATTAACTTCTATTGAAAGAAAATTTTGCAAAAGCCGGTAATTACCTTGAACCATTCCACTATTTTGTGAAAGGTAATTAAAACTTGATATAAGACACCTGTTATAATTACATACACATTCTCATAATGAACACGAGTAGCTTTATCAGGCATTTAGCGTACCACAAGAGACTCAATCGATAAAGTAGCTACACTGTCTTGAACTTTTGTAATTGTACATGTCAAAACATTAGATTATGCAAACACTCCAAATTGAAATCAATTCACAACTTTGAAGAAAAAAAACCCATCAAACCTAAATGACCTCAGGCTGCATTAGAAGGAAATGTCCAGACTAGTATGTTCTGTAACAATGGACATCAAAATTGACAAATAAATATAATATTAAAAAATACACAGACAAACATGTGCACAATATGTGACCTCGAAGGTCTGAATCGAACCCGCGACCCTTTGGACACAAAGCGGCGACTATCCCACTGCGTCACCCACCCACAATATTGAATATTATCCATAAAATCAGTGCATCATTATAATATCTCTGGCTCAATGACCAATGTTAAAATTATTATTCAAAGTCAGTTGGTATCCTTGTTGCATTGGTTACATCTGGAATCATATAAATTATCAACAAGTTGAATTTTATACATGATTTCCTACCAAATACTTGTATCTATCGTAACATAATAGCTGTAACTTTGGACCACCCATGTGACACGTTCATAACTATTTTTACATCATGACCTAAAATATTTGTCTATTCCCGGCACGTGTTCTATTTTCTCTGACATTGTCACGTCTTGTTGTATCCACTTGGTTTAACATTCAATGTAATTATTAATTGTGTCGAAAAGTTCCTGCTACCAGTTACTGCATTCAGTCGTTCTTTGTACGGCGGTTCGCTTTCATTCTCCTTGGAATCTGAATGTCTTCCACCCGCTTGGGCATGTCATGTTCTTTGCTTTCCTCGGACTTGTACATGCACCAATATCCGACAATCATGCCGACCATACTGACACTGGAAATAATAAGCGGTGTCAGAACTCCCACTGTCAGATAGGCTGTCTTGAAGACGAGCACCTCGGTCGTGAAGTGAGCGAACGCCAGAACAAACGAGATGAACGTTAGATGGTAGAGCGGCTTCACCGTGATGTAGAAAGCACAAACTATTCTCAGCAGCGCCGCGACCAACGTCCACATTCCAAAGAGACGAGCCGTCAGGTCGTTGATTTTCCCGGCGGAACCAGTGTACAGACGTTTGCCAAGGAACGAGTGGTCGAAGAAGCAGCTGACCGTGTTACCGAGGGCCATTATCCCCACCACACAGATCCATCCCTGCAAAGATCGCAGGACGTTGCTCTTCGTAAACAGTTTGCCACCGAAGCCCATTTCTTACTCCCGTCAGTCAAACTAATTACTGTCTTTTTATTTCCAAGTTAATTTTGTAATTGCTTTAAATTTTGACTTACACGAATTTCGATCAACCGGAAATACCAATATCTGCTGCTGACCTTATTATAGCGCATCGTTATTCTGAAGCAGATCATATTTCTTCGTTGAGGTCGAGAATGCTAGCTTGTCCATGCAGTGACAGTGTCAATACAATACAATACAATACAATACAACTAAGCACTTTTACCGCGCTTTAACAAGACAAGTCTTG
>JAQFXW010005846.1:0-10154 GCA_034693945.1 Dendrobaena attemsi
GACAGAGACAGATACAGAGACAGAGACAGAGACAGAGACAGAGACAGAGACAGAGAAAGACAGAGAGACAGAGAGAGAGAAGAGTAAAGGCATGACTTTGGTTATGCTTAATCAATGGTTTACATCATTTTAGTATACATAGGCCTACATGAGTGATTAGATAGATAAATAGGCAGACAGGACAAACAGACAGACAGTAAATTGAAATTGAATTACGTCAAAATCAAATCGGTGTATTCCTAGAACAGGATAAAAGTGTCTCGCATAAAAGGACACATTAATTGGCTTACATTGAGCCACAAACAATATCTCGCAAACAGTTTTTTTAGACGACAATCAATAATTTATCCAATCTGATAATTTATAGTCCCGGATTAAGATAAAAGTGTTTTGTTGGAAATAAGTCTGAAATTGATTCTTCTCTAAGTATTAGTAAGCCTAGAACTATTCTGTTCTCTTCTTCTCACTTCCCTCCAACCTGACTCTCGCACACACACCCTTCCCCCCCGCCTCCGACGATGGGGTCGCAACATGGCGTTTCATGTTGAGGTTCCTTGATCTTTTTGCCGGGTGCACACGATGGCCAGTATTCTCCCTGGCAGGGTAAGGAATCTGATGCTCCTCCTTTTTTAATTCATCGACTTCATTTCTTACATTTTTAGGGATTGTGACACCGCTACTTAGGGTTGAGGCCATTGAACGTCTAAAACAGTATATCGACGATTGTACGTCTATGGCAGTAGGCTATATCCAGAGGCTTCTATCCCTATACCAAGCGGGCGGAAATGCGCCCAGTGGAAAACAGAGGGAGGAACATTTTATTATATATAATTTTCAGAAATAGGGGGGAAGACTGGTCAGATGGGATGGAAGAATATTTTTGAGGGGGGAAATGGAAAGTCATGAATGTTTGAGCCCGGCTGCTGGGGGGATAGAAGCCTCTGGAAACAAGCAGCCAGAATTGTATTGTATCTGAAAATTTACAGAGCTAGAAGTAAGAGGATCGAACGATCTAGAAATTGTGGTTTGTAATTGTAATTTTCAATTTACAAAGCGCCTCTTAGAGAAACCTCAACAGAGGCGCTCCTAACCCAGTCGGCTCGAAATACTAACAAACAACGCAGTCTTCAGACGCCGGCGAAATGCAGAGGGAGAGGGGGAAAGAAGTTCTAGCCTCAAGTCCATGAGTAAGATTTACAGGCCTAATAAGTCTTTTCTACAGCTTAACGACGATAGCCGATAGCCTACTAAGCCCTACTTGATTCATTTCCCTAGACAGCGACAACAATTACTACGATTTGTAAAATGACGCATAAAAAGCATCTGTAAACGCATTTTAAGGGTGTCCGTAGAAATCGAAATTCTACTTCACTGTGTCCGGAAGAAAATGGAATAATACAATCTATCGTAGGTAATAATAATTATATGAATGAAGATATTTTTGTAGTAAATGGTGTTCAACGAGAAAAAGGATTGTTCCATAATTCTTACGTCAAAATAACAAAATTAATGGAGCCAATAGTTAAGAAAATATTTTAATAAATTACACCTTATAGTCAACTAATATTATAGGATTAAAATTCTGATAAGATTTTGTTAGTCGATGATTATCTAGGCCTACTATAGTTCTTTTCATCCATATTTCGTAGGTGTTCCGTATTTTTTCGGACACAGTGTAGTTTAACAGCTGAGGTTGCTTGCGAGAAATGGCAAATTTGTGAGTAATCTGGGAAGTGTAATTTGGCTTTTAAAAAGCTGCTGTAGAATCAAAATCTAAGGGGTTCGTCTTAGCCTTGATATTTCTCGTTACTTAGCAAAATCAATAGTTACGGCAACATACACGTGACCTGATTCAGAGGCCTACATGTATTTCGGCTACATCTGATCGCCCACACCGTTCTCTAGGCCATTTTGATCCTCTGATGCCTCGTTCTCGAACTGCTACTTCCCAACATTGTGCCCATGCATCTGTTTGTCCACTGCTGTGGAATGACCTTCCTCCATTGACCCGTTCTGCGATCTAAGCTGGCAGTACTACTGTTTCTGCCCGTCGTCTTAAAACTTATCTTTTCTCACGGGGTCCAACTCACTGCGAGCGCCGCCTCTGATTAGGTTGTACTTAAAGAATAAATCTAGGAATAGAATAGAATAGAACATTTAGAATTGTAGATAGTTTCGCTCAACTGATCGACAGTACATGTAATAAGCAGTTTTGTCAACTTCCGTGGTTTTACGCCACTGTGAGTCTCGAGTGAGCACGATCGCTAGCATTCTCCATTCATCGTGTAATTAGACGTAGATGTATGATTTTGCGCTTTTGAGTCATCAGTATAACCATTTTAATTAAAAGGTGTGCAATAACAATGTAACGCTTTCCTTTGTTTAACGTCGTAGCGAAAATTCTATTTCATTTATTTATTCACATATTTCTATACCGCCCCGTCAAGTCTCCTACTACTGAGAAGCGGTCCCATCTACAGCCCGGAGGTTTGTGGGAGTTTAAACGCCGAAGCGCCACGAGCAATTGTTCGTGAAGAACTTACTCAAGGTCCTTACTCGGCGGGTGGGATTCGAACCTGCAACCTACTACACTACCATGTTGAGTCGTTACAATAATAATTATAAACAATGCGCTTAATAATAATTATTGTAAAGCTTGCGACTTCAGTCAGCAAGAAAAACGTTTTGTCTCTGGCATCTATAGTTGTTATGTTGTTGCTATGAAATAAATATTGACAGCCTGACATATTATATCATAATTATAATAATATTACGATAAAATGTTAAAGTGGCTTCCAGCGTGTCTTTGTGGGTGGCTAATTATAACCTACTGTTTGCATATGTGGGGCGTGGTAGTGTAGTGGTGAAGGTCGCCGCCTTGCAACCGAATGGGTAGCAGGTTCGAATCCCACCCGCCCCGTAAGGACCTTGAGCAAGTTCGTCACTCACAATTGCTCGTTGCGCTTCGGCGTGTAAACTCTGGCACACCTTCGGGCTGTAGTAGGGACCGCTTCTGAGGCGACTTGAAGGGGCGGTATAGAAATGTGTGAATAAATAAATAAATAATTTGTTTAAAGTCATAGATGAGAAGATGTTTAAACAACGAAAATAAGACGTCGAGGGAGGATGCTGAGATGAATGATGAGAGACGGATAATAGAGACACACGGAGAAGGATAAACATACGGACGAAGAAGAAGTGGGGCCGTGGTAGCGTAGTAGTGAATGTCACCGCATTGCAACCGAAGGGTTTCAGGTTCGAATCCAACTCGCCGCATAAGGACCATAAGCAAGTCCTTCACTCACAATTGCTTGAGGCGCCTCGGCGTGTTGACTCCTACACACCACCAGGCATTGTTCGGGACCACCCCTGATTAGCAGTGTCAGATCCGGCGATCATAGGTTCAAGCCCCATACAGGCAGTAATTTTTTTTAAGTTTCTGTAAATTCTGTTAGCTGCCAAAAGTCGTTGTCCTGTTGTGTGGTTTGTCGCGTGTCAGTTGGAAAATAAGATCGTCCACCCCCATTCCAGGAGTGTTCCAGCACTTAGGCAACTAGTTAAATCGAACCTCCTGTTAAGCCGACCTGCGCGTCGTACTATGCAGGCCGTATTTCGTGTAACTTGTACTTGTAATCGAAAACGCGATTAGCGATTGGTCATTAAAGAATAATAATAATTGTTATTATTATAAACTGAAGTCTCACCTTTCAAACAATCATACCCTGACTCCTCTTATCCCCCACTTCTTAATCACCCTCCCAAACGACACCCACCGTAACTGTTGTTGTTCTACCTCCTCTGACCTCCCGCAATCTCGACCCTCTCCATGCTCGCATGCAATTTAAAATACTGACACTTATCTTCAAGGCTCAGCTGGGTCTTGCTCCTAAATACCTTGTTGACTTGATTGCTCGTCCTCACTCTTCTTCTTCTGATCGTCCTCTTCCTTCTGCTGATAGGCATGATCTTTTTGTTCCCTACACCCGGACGCATATTAACATTCCGTACACGATTTCAAATATGAATATTCATGAGCGCTGGTATCCTGCTATTCATTGGTTGTTAATTTAGTCCTCGCTAAACAAGACGGCAGATGTAGTTTCGCTTCTAGGATTAAACTCGTGTTGTGTGCGATAACGGTCAAAAACTGAAATAGATTTAGGAGCCTAACAGGTTTCGACAATTGGACGATTGGTAGCAACCCCTTTCGGCGATTCGGCCTCAGTTGGAGTTTAATCGAAATCGAAAGCAGATCATTTCGCTATTACTTCGCTCAATATTATTGAGTTGCAGTGACGTCTTTCTATGAACATTAACCTACGCTCGCAACCAATCAACAAGAGGGTACCCAAGCTCATGATTATTCATATTTGAAATCGTGTACGGAATGTTAATATGCATACGGGACCCTTTAAGGTAGTCCGACAGACAGGGCCTGACAACGCGAGAGAGAAATCGCCTGTCGTCGAGGACACTGCCGACCATGGTCGTCCGAAACGTGTGGCACGCCGCCCGGCGCGCTACATGTGGATTCCGTGAGAGAGACTGTGAGGATGTGTTGTGGAACGCCATCAGCATTGAGCCGTCCAAAGGTGGTAGTGAACGCTGCTGCACTCACTTGGGCCCCTTTCTGTTCCTGACGTGCACGCTTGACATTGCCGTTTCAACACAGTCCCTTCTGAGCAATCAGAGACAGTGAACGTGAGAGAGAACGCAGGGCGTTGAAATTCGAGTTCCAGAAATGCGCTACAAAAGTTACCCGGTGAGTCACAGACCTGAAGTCACTCAGCTTTGAGCCGCGGGGGCTCGAATCTGTCCATTCTTTGCAAAGAATTCGTCGAGTAAGCATCATCGCTGTGAGAACTTTACAAGTAACAGAGAATATCGACAGAGCGTTGAACCTTACGGTACGATGTCGGAGAGGCTGCGGAAGGTTCGCAAGTGTCCGTTCTGCGAGAATGTTTATGAAGGAGTCGACCCAGATCGATCCTTGCGCCGACACATGAAGAAGCTACACGCATCCGCATCGCCTGCTCCTACTGTCAATCTGCGAAGGGTACAGGAGACGTTCGATGGCCACGACGGGCCTTCTTCTCCTGCGATCGTGAGTGCTGTGGTCATGGGGACCGGCCTGTCCGATGTCACGACGACAACGATGAGCTTGGAGGAGTTGCCTCCGCCGGACTTAGATGGACCATACACCGCAGTGGGAAGTGTGGTCTCGGAAGATGTTCTGGGAGAAATCGGTCCGCAATCCGTGATGTCACTCCTGGAAGACAAGGCATTCCAATGCCTGGTGCAGTCGTTGAACACTCGAATGACTGCAGAAGTTCCAGCCGCCGGAATTCAGATGGCGAATGTTCCATTGGTGAACGAGAAAAGGAGTCCGACTGTCCAGTCGCGCGTGCTCCACGTGGTATATGGAGTTCCGGATGCCGAGTAAGAAGAGGACGTGGCCGCTGCTGTTCCTCCTGCTCCGTTCATGGTCGACCTGTCCAGTCCGGACGTGTCGGTCATGTCGCTGGATGATCTCATCCGTGCTGTCCACTGGGTTGGACGATTGACTGCCATTCCAGAGTGGCCTCAGTTCCAGACGTTGCTGAGGGCCGCGTATCCTGTGTGCGATGCGAGGATGGCGAGGCGATTCTACGACGTCGTCGTGGAAGAACGACGAGACGTACCTGGAGTTCTGGAGACCTGCTCCGCCTGATGAACGATCATGCTTGACCCGGGCATGACGATGACGTGGAGACGGAGTTCGATTCCCGTTTCTCGGAAGATTAGGACGATGGGGACTATATTGAGTCGCGAGATTCGTATGGTGAGTGAACAGTGGAATTGAACTTTTCTGGTAAAGAAGTTACAAATGGTATTTCTGGTGAAGAAGTTACAAACGGTATTATGATCTTCTGAGTCTGTGATATGGCGAGCAGCCATCTTTTATTTTGGTGCATTTTTTATGGACGATTGTTCTCTGTTGCATTGTGCTGATATTGGGCCTTAATTCCGTTAAATTACAGATTTTGACCGGGTTCAAATTGTAGGCCTCGATTTTGGCTGGGAAGAACGAAACGGAATTCAAGATTTTAGACTAGAGTGTTCTTGATGTTGATACTTTGCTTTGTTTGGTTTTGACTGCATAACATTGTTGTGATGTTGACTGCATTACTGCCTGAATCTCATTGTGTTGATAACCCTTGATTAATACTCATTTTGCTAGTCAGATTGACTGCTATGTTGGCATTCGTAGTTGAGGTGAACGCTAGTAGGCGCTATAGAAATTGCTGTGTTGTTGACAAGTTGACAGAAAGGTCACCATTGCTCAGTCCTGCATTTATTGCTGCCAGTCGGAATGACTTATATTTTATACTTTTATTTTATATGTGGAATCTCGCGAGCATGGTTATGCCGTTGATGTGATAAGACTGCAATTTGCTTGATTTGTATGGTGCTAGATAAATGTGCAGTTGCCTAGTGAGCAGTTGGTAGTGATATGTGATAGCCTTGCAGGAGGTAGCAGTTGATATTTAGTTGATACGAACATTGCGTTGCTGGATAGTTGTGTGCCTTAATTCGAACTCTGAACTTGCTAGTTGATAGGAGCTATGTAAATGATACTGATAGGATGACAATTGATGAACAATTGCTAGATCGTCATTGCAATGATAGATAGCTAGAAATCTGTGAAATTTTGCATTGAGCAGTAGTGTAATCCTGGTGTCATAATTCGGAGATAGAAAGTTCCAGCTTAAATGTTACTGCTGGAAGTTACAATCGTGTTACAGTACTGCTGGACTTTAGGTGATGACAGAGCACTGTTTAGACACATGGAATTATGGTATATGATCCATGAGAACTTAACCTAATATGGTGAACCTTTGGTTATTGTAGCATGACTTTATTCACTGCTGAATTATTAGTTAGGATGTTAACTAAGATTGTTGGTGTACGCTTCGCACGTGTGAGCGTGTGACCCCAAAATGTTGGAATGGGGGCATTCCACTCGTAGTGGGGGAGATTATAGCGGAAATTGGGGTGCCCTTCCTTGATGTGGCCTGGCTCCCATATTTGCTAGTCCAAATTGCGGTATTCGCAGCGAGGCCTATTATTTTTGGATTCGATATATTATATACAGGCTCTATCTGGCGTCCGCGCGTAATAGCCAATCGGCTGGATCGGACATGTCCGCGGACATAGGTCCTGTCCGCTGCGATTATTGCATGTAGATATAGTTCGCCTCCTGCGCCCGCGCGTTTGCACGGAGAAGCGAGATAGTCTGTCACGACCGCGCGATTAGGCGGTTGGCCAATAGGATTTAAGCTGTGCATTTTCTGGAGGACATGTTGCAGCGTGACGCTGATTGGCCAGGGGTTTACGGACATATAGGTCATATGTCCTCTTTGTGTTGATTGGTTAGGAATTGCGCACATATAGGTCATATGTGTCCGGGGTGATAGTGACCACGTGGTTTACGGACATGGGGAGTATTGTAACCACGTGATCACGTGTAGTATTTTACGAGAACTTTGCTGTGTATTTAGACTCAAACATTTTAGGCAGCCAAAGACCACGTTCGGTCGGGCTAAAGTCAGGTCTAAGTTTGACGATTTTGAAGGCAGTTTGATGCAGTTTGATACTTTATTTGAGATTAAATAAAGCGGTGATTGATAAAGAAAAGAACGAGTTCCTCTGTCTGAAGTTACAATCAATACCAACCATAATTAATTTCCTGCTCTCTGTCTCTGTGAAGTGACTGTCGCCGAAGACCTAGGCCTGACAGGCTAGGCCTTACCCAGCAAGGAGCCTTTCCATCTCGGCCGGCGGAAGAGTCGTTACAATATAATTCTTCTGGTCATTTATTATTGTTAGGAAGGACCCTGACAATTAGTTTTCTACCTTAATTAAGTTTAATAGTAAGATCGGTCATGCGTGATGCTGACCAAAGCTCTTCGACCATGACTTGGGTCTACACTCAACATGTACATGTACATGTATAATTATTTTAACATGAGCCTACAGTATTCAGATTCGAATGATGATCTGCTGAATATATAAACCTACAAGCTCTCGTAGATAATAAGTTCAAAAATAATGCATTATAGGTTTATTAAATCAGAACACACACAACAATTGCAAAACATTTATATGCCTATGATTTTGGTGAGGACTGATATTTAAAAACTTTAAACAATAAAAATGTTATCTAGATAATTACTTCGAAATAATTAACTTTTACTTCATGATATTAATTGTCTTCAGTCAGCCCATGATGAATTGCGTAAACACACAATCTCATTCAAGAATTTTATGGTTTGTGCTCGCATAAGGGGCACAACTTATACGTGCACGAGCAATCATTCCATTGGAAGTTCTCCTTTGCCCAAATTTCCAAACAATGTTCGTCGCTTCTGTGACAGTTTGGTTCACCTGCTGTCCAGTTGCTGAACACAAGTGGCAACGTTTCGAGAGTTGATGGTTTCCATACGAAAGGACTCCTACAGTTGCCTTCGATCCGTCGTTGACCGCTTGTCCAAAACCCACTTCCACGTTGTGGATATTCTGTCGTTATGCATGCGGTGTTACCTGCATTCCCTTTGAATAATAACGTTATAACATTATTACTGTTTACGTTGTTAGTGAATTCATACAGGTTGCAGATACATGTACAGCGTATGCGCAGTGTATGCATAGTGCATGCGGCTCAACTTCATCCATAGTGACTTTGTAAGCCTACAATAATATTGTAGCTCTTCAATCACAGATAGTGCTTATTCTTTGAATTTCAATAGTCATGCAGACTAATTAATTAACGGCAAAGAATCATTATCAATCAATAAATCAATCAAAATTTATATAGAGCCCCTTCAAGGTTTCTACTCAGAGGCGCTCCCAACCCAGGCCGTGCGGAAGAAAGCAGTTTTAAGCGATCCATAGAATGGCGAAGGAAAAACCCGAGGGAGGCAGTGCAGCTCCAGAGGGAGTCCGTTCCAGAGCAAAACATCCTTTCATGCTGACTATTGCCAAATCTAAACTGCAGAAGAATATCAGCCAATCGATGTATCCTTGTATTTTAGCTGCAAACTGTATAACTTTACAGTCGGGTCGCGTCTTTAAAGATACGCAATCAGTGCTTACAATATTACGCAAGTGTGTAGTTCGTTCGATGCACATAAAGGCTACTCAGCTGCTTACTTACTTAAGTTTGAGGTTATTCATTAGGTAGCATCATGGCATGATATTCGCCGACACAGGGCGAGTACCAACGCATAACGTAACACATCTTGCTCCGACGTACCGAAGCAGCATTCTTTAACTCACGACAAATACAATTCGATTAATCTACAAGAACCTCGAGCAAAACGGAATCGGCAGAAGAAGAACTTCCTTTCGCAGACACTTCCATATGTTCCGTATAACCATCACAGTAAACCTTGACTAATATTCCCAGCGTCTATACGAATGCGTCGACTCTCTGACAAGCGCGTTGGATGACACCCTCAACAGAGGGCACAACATATGAAGTTCGGGGTGCCAAGAAGCCGTGCCACTTCCTGCCATCTCACACTGCCGCTGGTTTGTCGAAAACTGACAGCCTGCGCCAGTTACGACGTGTTGGTGGCAGTTACAACATACGGGGCATCGGTGAAAGCAAGTGTCAGTAGCGTCTGCCGCGACGAGTCCTAATGTCAGAGCACTTGTCTGACGTGACGGAAGCGGCGGAATTGTCAGCCGTCGCAACAGTATGTGTCAGTCTGTGGTAGCAGGGCAAGCGTCAGTGACGGGGGCTGCGTCAGAGCGTCCGGACTGTTCGGGCGGAGGAGTGACGCAAGAGCCACCCGGCTAGTCGTTCGGGTGTTCCGGACATGACCTCTTCACCTTAAACCACTCGTCGATACAGCTGCGGAGAAAGACAAAGACAAGCATCAGTTTCCTTCCTTTATCGTAATAGCTTAAACCAACGACCTATTATATCTTTAGACGGAGAAGCATCCTTCGCTTAGCTGCCCGATGACGTGGAGGCCATGTTCAAGAGCAAGAACAAGAGTAAATCAGCGCAAAAAAGGCTAAAAATAGGTATCGTGGGGCGCGGTAGTGTAGTGGTGAAGATCGCCGCCTTGTAACCGAAGGGTTACAGGTTCGAATCCCACCCGCCG